>OOFC01015816.1:11493-23462 GCA_900323345.1 Pseudochromis fuscus | reverse complement strand
ACACACACACACACACACACACACACACACACACACATACACACACACACACACACACACACACACACAGGCCTCTTGATGTGTTTTCCTTTAACGCCTGATGAACCACGTCATTGCCATTTTCTCGCCTTGCGGTCTGCAGCTGTCTGCGCAACTTGATTAAAACATTTCTTTTAGTAATCCCTGTGTAATGAAGCCCTCTCCTGAGAATGGATCTCTGTGTGTGTATTCATGTGTGTCAGTGTGAGGCTGTGCACATACGTGTGTGTTTTGGGTCAGGGGTGCTCCAGATGGGAGGAAGGGGAGGGTCATGTGTGTGTGTGTGCATGTGTGTGTGAGAGACGGAGTGGAGTGTTTCTTTCTATGAAGCGTTTGGGCTGTTCAGGACCAATGATTGAGAAATGCACACATGGAACACCTTTGACCCTGGGGAACCACAAAACTCCGAGCTGTGGCCACAAATACAGTCCATACCTCCCCCTAACGCATTCCCACATCCAGCCCAGAGACTTGAAAGTGTTTGGTTACAGAACCGATGTCACTGCAGATTGCACTTGAGAGATAGAATAAAATCCTAATCACTTAATTGCAGCAGCAGAATGACAGTGGAAAGATTTCTGCAAGGCAACACTGACACGAGGAAAAACAGTGAGCAGGACGCACAGGGAAGTAATGGTAATTCAATACCTGCAGGAAAAGAGGAGAGTAATAGAAGTCTGATGGTGCGATGTGAGCCTAATTACAACATATTGTGCCAATAAAAACTGATTGCCAGTTACTGTGATGCTTTTACAGAACAAGAGTTGGAGGAATCAGTCAGAAGTGACCATGTGTAACCTCAGTGTGCACTGGAAAGATCCCGTTAATATAATACTACAAACTCTATATACCTGAGGTCCTCAGAGTTGAACTGAAAATCCACAGGAGACGAGTGATAATCAGTGGTGTGAGTCATCTGTGGCTCCTGCTGAAGACAGTGTGTGTTCACTTTCTGCATCTCAGCTGCAGCTCCAGCTACATTTCCCATCAAGCCACTGACATAGACCATGTACAGTCAATGAAGCAAATGGCTTGAAAAAAAACCTATGAGAAACTGTGAAGAACAACATAATAAATGAGTTGGAGGTAACATTTCTTCTCTGTCATTTTTCCTCCAGTTCATTTTTTAACATGTGGGTAGTTTTTTCTCCTCAGGTGCCATTTAACCTAATTGACCTCCAGGTGGTAAAATGACAAGTTTCCCCCTCCTCCAAGTTTGGCCACTTAGGTGTTTTTGTTCGGTGTGAAGTGCTCGCGTGATTTATAATCTTCATTTGGAGGCTCTGCAAGACACTGTAGTGAGTCTTTTGTAGTAAGATAAAAGAGGGGACTTGAGAGCAGCCCATAACTCACTCTGGTTATTTTCAAGAGGGGTCAGCGACCTTGGCTCGGAGAGATTGTGAATTCTGCAATACTTCAGATCAATCTACACCACAAAGAAAAAAAACCCCAAAAAGACAGACGGAGGAAGCTGTCCGTCTTTCCTTCCCTCCTTTTTCAGTCCGAGTCCCTCCAAAGACGCTCTGACAAACAATGGCTGCCGAGGATCCTGTCAGCTGTTTGAGTCGGGGAATGTTTGTATTGATTAGTGTGACAGTGAATGATTTGAAGAAACTTTAGATAACTTATCACTACTCTCAGGACAGTGGCTATCAGTTGTATCTATTAGACAAATATGTCAGCCTGTAATGGATTACACTGGCGTTGCTGTGGACTTGGTAAATACACTCAGATAAGTTAGAGTCAAGAGAAAGTCGCACATTGTGAAGCTTGTCACAGCTGATTGACTATCTTGTTGATTTGTGTTGTTTTTACTACTTTCAATGTAGTGGACATTATTGTTTGGGAGTCCCTCCACCGCCCTCTCTGACTCGTAGCAGTTTGTTGGTGAAGCTCAGACCAGCTCATGTGGAATTTCCCATTGAGCTCTCGTTACAGACAAAATCCACCTGTGTCGGGGAGTCTGCGCCTCCCTCTTCCTCTGCGGACACCTTGCTCCACATCTCCAGTCCCTGCAGCTGTCTGTGCCGATGTATTTTGGAAAGAGTGAGGCCACTGATTTTTGGTACTGTACAGGATATGAGTAATAACAAAAATGTAGGAAAGTGCGAGCAGGATCCAAGCTTGTATTCTGGGACATTATGTAAACCATTAGGACCAGCTGCTCGTGGCAATGTTCGGATCTTAAAATAAAAAAAAAATAATAATAAAGCAGTATTTGCTGACCATATTTACATATCTCTGCACATCAGGCATTATCGTCTGCTTTCTTTCTCACTTGTGTCCTTGTTCACACACAGGACACCCTCTCCTAACTGTATTTACACAGAGGCCAACCAGCCTTCTTTAATTAAGCTACCTTTATTTTGGTCTCTGAAAGTACAAAGCAACAACATACCAGTTACATACCCAGTTTCTGCTGGAGTTTGTACTGGAGCTTTTCCAAATGACTTTTTTAATGAGACTCCCCGTGTTAGGTGTTATTTTACCTGGAGAATAACACGAGCTGCAGGTTTGTGGTCTCTACCTTCTACTACATATGCTCGCTGTTTCCCCTTCACTCTGTCTTATGTTTTCTACATGGGTCGGTTGCTCAGTTTGCCGAACACTCACACTATCTTTTCAGACTTTAGTATTGGCCCCAGTTTTCTAATTGCTCCAGATACAGGTTGTTAGAGCAGCAGGGCCCTTTGTCAGCTGCAGCCTCATTACTGCTGCTGATCGTGCTCTGGCTTTCTAACCTGCTGTTACTGGTTTGTATGTGTGTGTGCACAGGTGGGTACGAGCTTTTGTGACAGCATATGTGCTGGCATGCGACTGTATGTGGATAATTGGAAACATTTATTTGTGTTTGTATAGGTATGTGCATTTTTGGGCTTGTGTGTGTGTGTGTGTGCATTTATATGTGTGTGTGTGGCCTCTGTAAGGCAGCAATCACATTCTGTTAGCTAAACCCACAGCTTTATTTAATGTAAATATTGTTATGACCACAGTCAGACCAGACCAGACCAGGAGGCTGATTAGTTGGGAACCACTCACCCAAATAGATTTTAGCAAGTATGATGGGAAATAGGACCATTACAATTATTTGGTTACCCAGAAACCTCATAAGGCAGCATCATGGTGGCTGCGGACGATGCTTAAAGTTTACAATATTATTTTTGAGAATCCTCTTTTACCTCACGTTTTAATTAATTTAACTCGTATTGAGACTTCGATGGTTTGTCTTAATGACTAAAAATAATCATATGTTTTGTGCCTGCTTTATGTCCACATGTGAGTGTGTACACAGAGGAAACAGACCAGGCAAAGAGTGCCACAGCTGGTATGGTGCTCACCGCTCTGAGTCACACCCTCTGCACAACGCCGTGCCCTGTTGTGCTGGATTTTGACAGGTACGCTGGACAGAAAGACTTTGTGCCAGCCAGTCCACCAGTTACTCAGCCCGCCCGCCAACTGGCCTGTCACAGCCCTGGTCTGGTTCTTTGTCACTCAGTCAGGGCTCCAACAGGGGACAGGTCGGGAAATGAGACCTAATGTTGTTGAAATACACCAGAGGAAAGCATATTTCATTGGCTGAAATTGAAACACCTAATTTTTCATAGCTCCTGACTAATTTTGATTTCCTTTTAACATATTCCTGGTAGCCTCTACGTTTTAATAAAAAAGTTATTGACTTAAAGGACCACTGTGAGGTCAGAGACGGCCTATTCAAGGAGCCACTGAAGTTCAAGCCAAGGACCTGATTTCTTAAATTATGAGTCAGAACCTAAAATGGGTTGTGGGCCCACTTCTGGTAGGTCTCCACATTATAAGAGTAGTATGCTTTAATGAGTTTTGCTCCCCAGGCTACACACTGCGTTTGTAATAATGGATCCTGCACTGTAACAGTTAAACGTGTTTTACACTCTAAAATCCACCTTTTACTGTTGTAATTTTTTACTGCTAGCAATGCTGCAGGTATTATTTTTACCTTTTGGATGTTTTTGTTTCCTTCAAAGTCTTGTGTTAACAGTGGAAAGCTGCTGCCAGAAAGCTGTTTACCATGTTGCAGCAAGAAACACTGACCGTGCCAGCTACTTAATGAAATCCGATGAGTGCCTGGCTGTCTTCACATCCAGCATTCCCCCAAACACACTAATGAGAATTTCTGCTTCTCATTTAATTCCAAGATCCAAGTTGCTGTTCGCAAAGAACTGGGCATAATATAATAAAAACAGGTGCATAATTAAAGTTTTAGGGGACCACATGCACATGACAGCTCCCCTTAAACGCTATAAACACTCAAATAAGCCAACAAACTTTCATCCCTTGCCAGTCCTCCCATTGAAGTGGCTTTGCAGGCACATTTGCTCTGCATGTGGGGACATTGTTGTTGCCGAGTCCCCTTCACTTTCTTTTGTTCAGCCGCACTGTTTCACTGTGTGTACACACACACGCTGCACACATCAGAACACACAGAAAACACATGAAAATCCGTTTGATTGATGTCTTGTTGTATCGTATGCAACAGTAGTGATTTTTAATGGGAGAAAATCCTGACATCGTACAGTTCACCGTGGTGCCAAATGCACCACATGTAGGTTGGGAGTTTAAAATGTATATGTGCGGTGTCAAGGTAAACTCATTGACCTTGTCAGCTTTGGACTTTCTTTCCCTCTTTCTGCCTTTGTGTTTCCTCTGCACTCTTACATCTCTCTTTATCAAACTTTGCCTGGCTCTCCGGCTCGATGCAGAGACAGCAGGCGGTCCAGAGCTTGCGGGGCTGCCTGTGTGCAGCTAACAGCTCATGTCACCCTGCTGAACCACCCAGGAGCAGAAGAAAGGGAAAGATAAAGAGACTCGGAGAAAAAGAGAGGGAGAGAAGCAGAGGAGTTAAACGATTGCAGAGCTGCTGAGTGGAGAGAGAGAGAGAGAGAGAGAGACCTCGTGACATATCACACACGCTGAACTGGGACCAGACCAAAATGGATGTGTGATTAAATGAACTGTGATGCTGGTTTCTGACACGCTGCAGCCATCCCTGGAATTAGTCACAGTTCTATTTTCACCAAAAGCTGCACTCAGGGCAGCGCCTCTTTGCTTCCATTACAATATGTAGTCAAGTGAACACACACACACACACACACACACACACACACACACACCCAAGATGTGTATCTGGGCAGGGGGCACTGCCAGTCCTCAACTTAGCCCAAGAACCTCTCAGAACACAAGAGAGGAAAACAGGAGTGGAACCAAAGAGGCTTGTTTTGCTGTGTTTAGCTCAGGCTCCCTTGGTGTTTTTCCAGTGGATGGAGGCTCCTGGAGATGCACAGGGAGAGAAGAGCAGAGGTAGAAGAGATCACGTATGATGTATGATGTATGTATGATGCCATGTCTTGTTTGATGTGTGCGCATTAAAGACTCCCTCCTTCTGATGTGATGATGTCACAAGAAAAAACATGACCTCACAGCCTGGACAGAAATGACCTCCCAGACCTGATCCATTTATTTAAAGGTGTATTAATGTTTATGTGTGTATCAGACATGAACAAGAAATGTGTTTGGGTATGAATGAGTGAGTAGACAATGAGTAGGGGAGACAGCGAGGGGAATACTAGAAAGGAGGAATTAAGGAAACAAATGAAAAAGGCGAGTTTGTGTGTGTGTGTCAGATGATAAATGAGAGCACGGTCCACTGAGGTTCTGATGGACAGGGGCCTGGAGGACTCCATCTGACTGTGCTGTTACCTCATCCCCCTGAACGTTCAACTCATCAGCTTGTCATCCGCACAGACTCACACAAACTCTCTCCCTCCGCACTCTTGGAGACAGATGAAATGTTAAATGCGTAGAGATTCTTTTCAGGGTCAGGTTTCTGGGCTGTACATCTTTTCACATAAATCATCATCACAGTTTTGACGGAGGGGAGCGGAGGGTCGGCAAACTAACCCTACCTGCCAAGTAACTAAGGAAAGCTTGGCTCACACTTGGTACTTCTTCAATTTACTGTTGGAATGCACTTCTACTTATTTGGCCCTTTGTGCTATCAATGAGCTGTTTTATATTGCGATGTGATATTGATGGATTTGTGGAAGTTGTGAACCATTTGTTTCCACTGGTGTCTGTTTCGTTCAGTGTATGTTGGCGTTTACATGCGGCTCTCTCATTTGTTGTCGCTACATCCCGACTGTCACTGTGTCGGCCTTTCACTCCCCGTGCTATCCTTTATCTAACCCTGTCTTTCTGGTCCCTTCTCCTGCAGGAGCAAGAGGTCTTCAGTTCCCACCACAGAGTGTATTTTTGAGCTTCCTCACTTTACAATACAAGCCACACGGGCCCAGACGCTGCTGCTCCAAGCAATCTGTCAGAGCTGGACCCACAGCACGGTCAGTGGAGCCCCTCTGACGCTCAGCGAGGGTCTGCTGAACGAGGTGTACAAGACACCAGGTAAGCTACATGCTGGACTGTAACAAGGTAACTGTGCTACACAAACAGTGTCAGTTGTACACTATAGGGCTGCCGCTAACGAATATTTTAGTAATAATCTATTAATTACTCCATCGATTAATCGAATAATTGGATAAGAAATGCATGTTAAGGTGCAATAACAAATAGCGCCGCCAAACCATAAAAATTTGCATGATTGTGGTTTGTCGCAAGCTGGGCGATGGGTTAGCTTCATGCTAGCAGAATCCCCAACAATCATCTGCTTTCCGTTAATGTGGAGTTTTATACAGGAAGTGCTTCAGTGAAACCTCCTTCCTGCAGAGTGTGTGTAATACTTTGTGTTGGTCGACTGTCGGTCTTGGTTTTTTTGTTCTCACATTTCCCATCAAGAGGGCAAACAAAAACCCTCACTTTCCAATAACTTCTCAACACTGTACTTCACTTGTGATGAGTGTGTTTCAGTTTTGTTGTGTGTGTGAACTGGCCATCAGACATTTCCACTGCCTCTGCACTGAAGTCATGACCATAGGTGTGTAAAGTGATAGTTGTTTTCACCATGCAGTTGTTCCAGCAGGGTACAGTACAAGTTCTGCAATGGCAGCTCAGCCACTTGGCAAAATAAGAAAACAGCAAAGATTTATTGTGCGACTGGATCGTCACAGAACCAAGAACAAACACCCTCATCTGGTCTCTTTTAGGCCAGAGTATTAGATGTTAATGCATTCATTATTATAGCTGATTTATTGAAGTCCCTTTTTTCTCATAAAGTGTATTTAGTGTCTTTTCTTTGTTTAGTTCTATAGAAAATAAAGTTTGTTTCTTTGTACTAGTAAATTGTCAGGAGAGAGATATATAAAACTGGCCGGAGCTAAAAGTGATTTGACTGTTATGAAAAGTTTTACAGTTTTTTTTCTGAGGGCTCAGCTCATGTGCCAGACTGTCATTCACACAAAACAAGTTAACCTTAAAGTCGCTGGTGAGCTACGGGCAAATTGGCTGCAGACTCTGTACCAGTGGTGAAAGCACACATCCAAAACTAAAGGTCTGCAGATGTAAAAGTTCACGTGAGACAGTTAAACATGGACTGTCCCGTGCCCAGTGTGGGGTACTGGACCTGCAGCCGAGGGCAAATTAACTCTAAAACGCTTCATGTCGCCTAGGATGCCTTAATGGTCAAATAATAAATTTTGCCCCTTGTTAAAGAAAGGGAGGGGAGCCTGAATTCAATAAAACAGTAGCGTTTCTCATGACGGTAGCATCTGGATAGTCCTCTGGAGGGCCTGGGATTTTCCAACTCATTAGGATCATGTTGTTTGGTATGCCGTCAACATTCTCCCTCAGCCAAGCCAGCCAAGCTACCTTTTTCACCGTTGTGTAGCCGCCAAAATTTATGAAACTGGTCTCCCGTGGAGTGAAGTCAAATATTCCTCTCCCCTCATTCTGCCTTTCTCTTGGAACGAGGCTTGAATAGCGACATGGAGAAACATTTGCACATCTGGTCCGTGTGCTGGCAGGTTAGAAAAAGAGCAGTGGGGGAAAGAGTTTGGGCTTCGAGAGCAAGAGAGTGAAGGGGAATAGGTGATGTGTTGTGTAAGTATATGTTTAGTGGGGAAAATACTCAGCAATAATTCCTATGATATAACCAAAGATGTCTCGTACTGTATCTGCTTTTGAAATTGTGGTAACGCTCGCAGGCCTTAAGGAAGATGTTAGCTGTCCCGATCCCTCTCAGTCTTTACTGTGACAGTTTAAGTGTGGAGGAGAAGTGGAAAAAGGAGATGAAAGAAGACGAGTAGGAGAGGAGGATAAAATGTTGCATAAACGCTGGTGGACTTTGTTTGCTGTCGTGCATCTGCCTCAACCTTGGTGTGGAGCTTCACTTCCTGTGGGCACTGTGGTTATGTCCACAGTGTAATGTCATGATGGGACGGAGCCAGCTGGACACTTTGTTTCCTACTGACTCCTCTGCTCCACCTCTGTTCAGTTGTTTTCCTGAACCAAACCAAACCTGGTGAGGTTTCCACAAAGACCCAAGGGCCATTCATCCAAAGGAGAGTCACTTTCCACAAGGACCAATGTGAGGACTGTATTACATGCTGCCACTTATTGGATCCTTTGTTCAGGAAAAAACAAAGTAGGGCTGCTGCTAACGAGTATTTTAGTAATTGAATAATCTATTGATTTTTCCATTGATTAATAGAATAATTGGATAACTAATGCTCGTTAAGGTGCAGTAATAAATAGCGCTGTCAAACAATAAAAATTTGCACGAGGGTGGTTTGTCGCAAGCTGGATGACAGGTTAGCTTAAGTGCTAGCAGAATCCCCGACTAACGTATGCTTCCTGTTAATGTGGTATTTTAAACAGGAAGTGCTTCGGTGAAGACTACTTTGTGTCGGTCCACTGTCCGTCTTGGTTTTTGTGTACTCACATTTCCCATGGAGAGGACCAACGTGATATTTAGCTTTCTGAAAAAAAAACGTAAAAATCAAAAAGCCGTGCTGTTTTGCATCTTCCCTCTTTATTGGTTGGTTCTGCCGCCTGTCGCTGTCGTGTTTCCGCTCCTTCTTCTTCCTGTTTCTGTGAATAACATCAACAGTGGGAGCGATACTGCCCCCACCAGTTCCTGTAGGAAACTGCAAGTACAGATGACTTTTTCCTGGCTGGTATTTGATTTTACCAACGACAAAAACAATAATACGACGCATCGACTCTTGAATTTCCGCGTCGATGACAGTGTAATGTCACGATGGGACGGAGCCAGCTGGACACCTCTGTTTAGTTGTTTTCCTGAACTAAACCAAACCTGGTGAGGTTTCCACAAAGACCCAAGGGCCATTTATCCAAAGGAGAGCCACTTTCCAGAAGGACCACTGTGAGGACTGTGCAGTGAGTGTGATTACATGCTGCCACTTATTGGATCCTTTGTTCAGGAAAAAGCAAAGTGTTTGTAGTGGTTACATTTTTCCTTCTGTGTGACTGGTGGTAGAAGCGCTGGGTCTGTTATAACGCTCACAAGATTCAGATCTGTATCCTGTGTTTGTTCCAACAGTCATTAAGGTATCGCCAGGACAAGACTGACACGCACAAATGCCGAGGCTCAACACCGAACACGGCAAACAAAAGCTGTTCACTTTGAACATGTGTTTTTTTCATTCTTTTAGGAATTCGTCCTCCCTTCTTTCCTTTTGATGTCGAGGGGTTTTTCAATAGTGGAAGGTGTTTCATATTGAGTCGTAGCTGATAACACAGATGGTCAGTGTCCTTCGCGGGAGGGAACCATTTGGGTTTGAGATTACATTCACTGTCCAAAGGAAATTCCACAATTCAGCAATGGGCAAACTCAACAGCTTCAGTTTTAATCTCAAGGTACTGACAGACAGTAAAATATTTCTCTGAATATTTAAAGCAACATTCGGAGAGTTAAATTCATTGCAGCTGACTGGAACACAGCCGCTAGGACTTGTAATACTTTGAGTTACTGTGGTGCTCAGTGACAACTACAGGAGAGTAACACAGTGTGCAGCATATGGAGAGTAGCTGTGTCTCCCAGGCCCACAGATGAGTGAAGTAAGAAAACAAAGCGTAAAATCTTATTTTCCCCCAGAATCAGACGTTGTCAGTCACTGCCGTCGGACGACTGCTCTGTCACACAGCTGTCTGTAGGACAGTGTTGATTTCCAGTGCTGCTGTCGTGAGCTTGGCTCAGACGTTTGCAGAGTTTTCTGCGGTGACACATTATTCCAGCTCTCATTGGCATCCCCGTGAAGCCCACAGTAGTGTTGTGTTTTATTGGTGAGCTCTGCAGAAAACAGTATGTCATACTTTGTGTCTCTGGTTGTCTGGTGAAAATGGAGAGTAATCCTCTGGGAAGTTTGTGTGTATGTGTGTGTGGATTAGTGTGTGCACTCTTGCATTACGTGCCCTCTAACCCTCAGCCCCGTCAGCTGCCCAGTGGGGGTAACATCAACTGTTTGTTTTTTCCAGCTTTCCCCCTGCTTCCCTCTTTGCTTTATTACTCCCATTTTTACTTTAACATCTGCACTTTCTGTTTTGCTTTCTTGTCAGTTTCCTCATCTCTTGCTTCTTATTTTTACTGTTTTTTTAACCTTCATCTTTTCCATGTGATTTTACACCACCAGCTTGTTGTATTTTCCTCACTCTTCTGTCTTTTGTATTTGTCAGTTTTCTTAATTTCTTGATGATTTTACTCTCACAACATCTCATTTTATGTTTTCTAATCCTGTAATTTTTCCCCTCTGGTTCTTCAGTGATTGTCAGTGGCGAGCTGGCCTTATATGTCCTCTTTGTTTATACTTGCAGGATGCCTTTGTGGTTTGCAGTAGCAGCCGTAGTAGCAGCAGCAGTAGTAATAGTAGTAGAATGGAGCCAAGAATTCCTCTCCACCACTGCTCCTAGCCACTGCTAACCTCACATTCAGCGACACACTGACCACAGTGACCTCCAACACATTACGAGTCTGCATGCACTTGTGTGTGAGTGTACACTGTGCTGTGCATAAGCGCATGCTAAGTGTGTGTCTGGTTTTGCTACTAGGAAAGTGTAATCTGCACAGATTTCTTCTCTAACTGTGAAGTATTCAGTGAAATGCACTGGTCCTGTTTTAACCATCCAGAGTACAAGTTCAGTTCTTGTAAAACTTGTCTTTGATAATGACACAGAAAGGTAAAGAGATGCATATTATTGAAACCATTGTGATGAATGGATGAATGGTTTCATGTTTTCATTGTTAGTTACCTCCTGGAGTTTAAAATTCTGAATATGAAGTCCGAATGAAGTCAGGTGGTTTAAGTATTGAACAAATGAGTGTGTGAAGCAGCTGAATGTTTTTACCTGCAACTGTCTGTTACCAACATTATAGAACTTTTATTTACAGATTTATTATTACAGGTTATTGCTGAAAGAACAAATAATTACATTTTGAACAAGACTACAGCAGCGATTTCTGTTTGAAAAATCTCCAGAAAATCCATGTTTCTTATGATGAACAAATGTTTCAAACGTTCATAACTTTGTTACATTTCAAAGGCTTTTGTTGAAAATCTACATACATCTGTAGGATGATGATCTTTACAACCTGAGGCAATTTGGTGGACATCAAATTTTCTTCATGGACACAGTAGATAAAAAAAAACATACATGTGCCTTGATGGTGTTTTGTGCTCTCTGAGTACTTTCAAGTCTAATTAATACTAATTAATCTTTTTTCTCTTGATAACTTTGTTGTGTTTTGATTGATGTACTCACATGTCCAGTGAACCTGTGTCTTTCAGTTTGACCAGACATATTTACACAGTGTTAAAACCTGCAGGCTGGAGTGTAGTTTTGTTCGTGCATTGCTTCCCTGTTTTAGTGTTTTGCGGAAGCCTGCATTTGAAAGACAAAAGATCAAGGTCATTTAAATCAGCATAAAATTGCCATTTCCAGCAGTGATGGATTCAGCTTTAATGCATTTACCGCAGCTGGTTTTGTGGCCA
>OOFC01015816.1:0-11473 GCA_900323345.1 Pseudochromis fuscus | reverse complement strand
TGGTGGTCTGGACCAGGACAAGAAGAGAGGGGGGGAGTCTGGTAGAAGTTGGTTGGTGGTGGTCACCAGCCGTGCTCTAGATGATTGCTGGGTGATATACGAGCTGTGACATAGCTTTAGCATGACAGATATAGGGGAGAAAGAACAGAGGAAGAGGAAGAGAGAGTGAACGATATAATGAGCAGAATGAAAAATGAAAGAGAAAAGGAATATAAAGGTCGAAGGGAAAAAGTGACAGAAGGAAATAAAAAGAGACTGAAAGTGCCGGGCCGACCTCAGTGCCCAGAATTACAACTGGCCATTGGTTTGCTTTATTAAACCCAGCTCTGGCACCTAATTGAGTGTCAGGTTAGGCACACCCGTAAAGAGACGTGCATGTGCACAGATGCATGCCCACCTCCATCCCGCAGTGGATCCTATATGTTCCTCTGAACTCACACCATATGATCCCATTTAAGGCAAATGACGGCAAGAATGTTTGGACACAGCAAAGCTATGCTCTCATTGCATAGCAACTAGAGGCATGCTGATAATATTAGTAGAGGGCTCATGCTCTCACTCACAACCGTATCATTATTAAAACAAGTCCTTTGTTTTTAATTCCCCCCACACTTACAATCAGGGCAGTGGGGGAGGGGCTGGGGCTTAAGGACAAAAATGGAGAAAAGAGTCGGGGGGAGATTCAAACCTTCTCAAGGTCACATTAGGGAGACTTATTTAGACTTTTCTTCACACTGATATTTCCCATTGCTTGGAAACAAATGTGATCTCTTCGACCATGTCAACAATAGTTTTTACGCATTTTTGCACTGCATGAAAAAGGCTGCTCCTGTCATGGCCAGCACTTCACATCCCTGTGATCTGACTGCCTCCAGGAGCACGAGTCTGACGCAAATCCCCCTGTGACGCTGCAGCACAATAAGTGTCGGTAATGGCTCTGTGTTATTGGAGGGGAAAAGTGTCCATGTTCCTGTATCGGTGTGTCACCTCTGTAATCTGATCGCTGGCGTGTTGTGCATTTAATGTTGTCTGCTTGCAGAGTTTACCCGTCTATCTGTCCTCCCCCCGTCTCACCCTCCTCCGTGTTTCTTTCCAGTAATGCAGCTGTTGGTAGCATGCTCCCAACTCCGAACAGGGAGGCTGCACTCGGCTCGGCTTTTTACTGTTTTCCTGTGCAGATTTCAGCTGACACGGCCGTCTTATTCACAACCTTAATGTTCCCCATCTATTAATCCAGACAAGCCGGAGGAACATGCAGCTTTGCCCCGTCACGTAATGAGCCCGTGCACTGCAGATTGTTGGATAGTCCTCTTCATTGTTCTGCAGTGGAAGTGAATGAAGGACGGACACGAGGCTTTTTTATGGTCTGCGGTTGTCACAAATGTCAGTAAAGAGATGGGAAGCTTAATGAAAACCCTGAGATGTCTCTTTCAGCCTGGCCTGGCCCTTCATTCAAGTATCCATACTTCTTTGAAGAGGTAACTTATTGGTTTGAGGGGAATTTCTGCCTGTCTACTTGTCTGCTTCACGGATTGACATCAGGACAGGAAGAAAGCAGGAGGGAAAGAAAAGAAAGAGGGCTTTTTCATCCATACGCAACCTTATTTCTGACATTAAAAACACGTTGTGTCAGCATCAGAGAACCGATAAATAAATCTTGGATGGAACTTGAGACGGTTCTTGTCAATGAAAACTTCAATGAGCTACAGACGGCCCTCGCTCCACTCCTGGCAGATTGTGATGATGTTTTAAGTCAATCCAGACTCGGGCCTTCCCTGCTTCTCTTTGTCTTCATGAGGCTCTCTGCTCTTTCTCCGTTCACTCATTTCAGTCCCGAGATAATGAGAGAAGCCAATGGAGTCGATGGCAAATAACTTTGTCGTGTTGTCCCTCAGTTAGATGTTGGATTAGGTGTGAATTTAAATGTTTAATGACATGAGAGGACCATAAAATGCCTGAGGTCTGCTCCTCCATCCATGACATCTGAAGCTAACTTTCACCAAACCACGTTGCTTATACCAGCACATGCATAAACACATGTACGCACAGACACACACATCTTCCTGTCAAAGTTTCACTGGTGACGTCAAACACTCATCGGGGGACGTCAGGCTTGTCATTTCTCACCATGGTTCTCCATTCATCATTCCTCTTTTCCTCACACTGTCCGCTCGGCTTCTGGCGAAAGAAATCAGAAAGAAATCAGAAGTTAACTGAAAGTGCGCCAAGGATTTTCTCCCCCCTGTTTGTTTGAATGGGCGCCCACTTTTCTGTCATGGGAAATAAGATGTGATTCCAGGCATGCTGGAGAACATGGATGATCCCGGTACAAGATCTGGAAGCCTGGGTCTCACTTCCAACTTTTTATTTTTCTTCTTTCATATGAATCATTGATGGTTTCTCAGAGACATCATTCCATTTACCACTAAATCCAATATACGACTGGCACAGTGTGGTCCTTAAATTAGTCATTGATCTACAGATCCTAATGCTTTTTAGGACCCTGGCTGGTAGTCGAGTGTGGCATTTTAGTTAGCTGGCCAAGCATGGGTAGAGAACTTTGTGGAGATTCAAGCTTTTCTGTTTAGAGGTGGAACATCTGACTCATCTTCCCCATGGAGGGTAAACTGAAATCTGATCTAAAATCCCCCCGTAGCAATGGTTTATGAAGCGTTGCTGTGGTTTAAAACTTGTCGGCCGCTACAATGTGTCATCAGCAGATAATGCATTAAACAGAGGTGCACAGAGGACAGCTGGAGTAAGATGTAGATTGTTGTAATGTATATTATTGTAAAGCCTCTGCAGCTATACATATATTAGTAGTTTGAGATCAATGACACAGAAGACAGGACATGATTAAACACAAGCTTTTATTCTCATCTGAGAGTGAATGATACAATGAGGGATGAAACCCATGAGGGATGCATTACATCCAGCAGCACAGACTGAATAACAGTGAATATGGTATGTATATACTTACTAACTAAATGGCAAACATGTTTAAAATCTCTATGTGCATAAAAAGCAAAGAGCATCAGTGAGACATGAAACAAAATGCACTATAAGTATAACTGGCTTTAAAGCACCCGCAGCAGACTGCTCTCAGTGTTACCAAGCCCTGAATCAATGACAGGCCCAAATAAATCTGTTTGTATTTATGTCATCTGGTAGTGTCTGCAGAGCTGGCTCCCTACTGTGAGCCAACTGTCCCATCTAAGGGTAGTGACTAGTGCCGACTGAGCACATAGCTCCACGTCACAGGGCCATAAATTTCCACAGTAACTCCCATTGAAGTGCCTCAGCAGCACCAAAACCCCAGTCACGTCTTGGCTACCACCACACACAGACACAGTCAGCCTCCGCAAAGCTGAGACATAAATATTGATCTCAGTGGATTATTGATAAACAAGAACGCTCTGCTCATTTTCTCTTTAATTCTCTCCCACAAGACCAGTGGAGAGAGGAAGAGAGAGAAAAAACAAACTGGAGAGATCTGGAGAGAAGTAATCCAGAGTTGCATTTCAGCGATGGAGGGGCTGGTTTAGTGTCATTAGCTGCGGTCTGTAGTTTCGAGCATCTCTCATGGTGGAACCACAGTGGCATTCCTCCCTGGCTCCTACTTCAAAGCTAGCATGCCCCTGTTTCTTATGCTAACCAAATTTGTCAGGGCAGCATTAGGCTGGGGATATGGGAGATTGAGAGGCAGGCCCTCTCATCCAGAACTGTGTTTTAATGGCCTATCTCACCACCGGCTAATCATCTCCTTACAAGTGGCGATGCAGGAATCATCGATGTCACAGCACATGTTTCTCTATCACTCTTAGCACATCTGTCTCTCCCTTTTTTCTCTTACTCACTCTAATCTTTCTCACTTGTTCTGTAGCTCGCGACTGGGTTTTTGCTCTCGTTCAACCCCCACCGCCCGTTCACTGTCTTCCAAACCTCACTGCCGAGGCACATTAGTGTTGGCCAAATTGCTTCCGCATGAAGACTCCTTAATTGTGGTAATTCGGTGGCAGAAAGAACCACGGTTTGAATGTGCGGAGAACATGTGTCACTGCTTTAGTGGGCAGACAGAAAGGCAGGCAGCACCTGGAGGGGATGGAAATCATGAAAATTAGACCCCCAGCCTCTGCTACCACCAGCACTTAGACCCCATCACTGTCTTTATGCCGTGACCGTTATAGGCAGTGAGTACCACTTGCAAGCAGCACCACCACTCCAGCCTCTCCTCAGTGCAGCTCATGGAGGAAAACATCTCTGTGTGTGGAGCCACATGTTTGCTTGTCTCTTTCTGTTTTCTGTCTCTCCACCCAACTGCATTGTGAGAGTTATTTACTTTAAAAAATAATCTCGCCCCTTTATGTGTAAGTGTTGAAGAATTCACTGTTGATGGGGTTTTATGGACTAGGATAACCCAGCGCCTGGCAGCAGGCCCGCATGTGTTTGTGGTTATTTAGCAGTGGTAGCCATTGCTTCTCATGTAAAGTGCCCAGTCCCTTCCTTTGTGTAAAAACAGCTGTTGTTGTTGCTTGAAATCAAAGATGCATCCCTTCCTGAGCACAAGTGGAGTTTTGCTTCAAATCCAGTAACATAGGCCAAGCCACAGTTTGCAGTTTTTATTGGTGCTGGTAGAAAAGGACAATGGATTTTTCAATTTTATTTTATGGAAATGTGGCTTCAAACAACAAATTATAAACATTTAAGTAACTTGGTGTTTTTTCATGTCTTCATTGTTCTAACCGTCATTTACTGGTAGAAAGTGGTCACAAGTCCTTCCTGGTGACTGATGTTTGCCTGCAGACACAGCTGCTCTTATCTGAGGTTTCACTGCAGGACAGACCACTACTGGTTCACCTTGTCTGTTTTCCTGTCCCACTCTCTCTGCATGTGTCTGTATTTTTGCTGTGTGTCAGTTCTGGGCGAGATGCCAGCAGACCTGCTCCTACTTACTGCTCCTACTTCAGCCCCTCCTGACTTAGGAGAGACAGTTATTGTTTCTGCATCAGCACTTAATGGCTCAGCTGGCTGCTTTCAGGCTACCCAACTTGTCTATGTCTACCTCTTTCTCTGTCAGCCCCCTCGCTGCTGTGGGGCCACTGCCAGACTTGGAGGTTTTAGTACTTTAGGGTCTCTTTCCTTCTTTGTCCCTTCACTACTCATTGGGGTTTGGCTACAATATACATCCTCTTTTTATCACATATAAACCTGTTCATTATGGTACAGAGTGTGTAACTGTGTGGAGATACGGTGCAGGAATGTGAATGAAAACACAGATTCAATAGTTGTTGTCCTGTCTTAGTATGAATTATAGTACTGTGGTAGTATGTTCAGCTGCTGTCCATCAGCCAGTGTCCAGATATTGTCAGTTTTTAGCTCTAGCTGCTGAACAGGCCCCTCTGGATGTTTGCTGGAGTTTGAGAGCATACTTTAAAAACCTTTCAGACAAAAAGAGTTTCAGCCTCATCTTAGACTGTGTTCTCCTCCATATGTCCTGACTTATTTACTTAAACAATATTTCCACAGCTATTCCATAACTTTCCCGTTGCACTAGAAATGAAAATTGAAAATATTTCACTCTGTATTTGTTCGAGTTGGACTGTCGGTCCAGCATCAGGCAGACAACTTTCCCATACCATTCCTCAAAGCAGTGAGAGCAGGACATGTTGGAATGTGTAAAGCATGGCTTTCAAGTCTGCAGATGTCCTGCACACACACACATACATACTGAACCATGTGCAACTATGGAGGTATGCAGCAAGCAAAAAGCAGTCTGTACTTTCCACAGTGTGTGTTCGTATCAGTGTGTGCACGTACTTTTTTTAATCATGTATCCCTTAGTGTTGCTTTACTGACTTTCCATCCCTCCTTCCCTTGGTTTCCTTCACACTTTCTCATCAGTGTGTGTCGTATGGCAAATCCAGCTGCCCACGGTTGCCCTCTCAGTGTTTGATGGAGTGCCGTAGCCTCTGGCCCCTAGCTGTGTGTTTATGTACTTCTTGCACCTGCCTTTGCTTGACGAGTAACAGCACCACACACATTCACTCAGTCGGTCACTCAGTCACACACAGAAACACACACGTCTGGTTGTAATACACACACTAATGCACCTTACACACATGAAACACACTGAATCGCACAAACTACCAACCCTTGTGTTTTTACTCTTCCTGTGTACCCCACGTTTTTTATAGTCCAACAGCTGGACAAAACATTGTCCAGAGCCCCCCCACGCAACAGCCACCAACCCAGCAGGTGCACCGTGCCCTTTAGGACATCTACGTGGGCAAGCGGGATATGTTACAGTGATACCCCTACTGCCATTTATCAAAGAGCAAACAGAGGGATCGGCCCCTGTCATGTTCCAGATTGACTTGCACTTTTAACATCTCCATCTCTTCCAGCCTCTGGGGAACAGTCGGTTCGTGCGGAGGCCTACTCATCACTGCTGCTGTCATTTTAACTTCAGTGCTGTTTTGAAAAAGGCCAAATGGTCACTGGATCTGGATATTCATTCTCTACCACGGTCTGTTCTTTCAGGGTAGATGGGTCATGTGTTTTTCGGTTCACTGAGACGCACTCAATAATACAGCCGAATGTCTGGTGCAGTCCTTTTATGGCAAATGTATATAGCTATAGTGTTTCCAGTGGGAGAAGGGAGCCCAGCTTTATGTAGTACCTATGTCATTCTCTATCTTTCCCTCTGGTCCTGGATTACATGAAATAACCCAAATATGTCTCTGCTGTGAGTGTGTAGACCAAAGCCTGTTCCCTGGTGTGAAGAAAAAAATCATTTCCAAGTTGCTAAACAGATGAGACGATTACTAAAGTTGTCTAAGTCATTGAGAAACACTGATCTGATTAAAATTCAAACACCGCTTTAATAGTTTTCTACAGCTATGTATTTTACAGTTGGCTTATTGTTGAGTTGAATGATTTTTTAGTGTCTCAATCATAGATGGAAGTGCAATACCACCGATGCCCACTAGAGGCAGCCTCCAAAAAACTCTGCCTCCAGTTGACTTCAATTCAAAAACTGTCATTTTCACTCTTGAAATATTTTTTCACCAGTCATTCTGATGTCATCAGCTACAGTCATCTCCATGTGGGTGGAGGTTCATACACATTGGACAGTGACCTTGTGTTCAAGGTTTGGACCTGCCTCCTCACTGTTCCCTATATCCATATATGGTCACTTCTGGCTCCAAAAAGCCAACATGGCGATGTTCAAATCCAGTCCACAAGGTCCACAATCCACCGGTCTATGGTCTCAACCCTGTGCTTCTGGTGGGACGGCAGTGGCTCAGTGGTAGTGCAGCCGTCCAACAACTGAAGGGTCGGTGGTTTGATTCTTGCTCCTCCCAGTTGCTGTCGGTGTGTCCTTGGGAAAGATACTTTATCAACTGAATGTTGAATGAATGGTTTGGTGGTGGTCAGAGGGGCTGTAGGTGCAGACTGGCAGCCACACCTCTGTCAGTCTGCCCCAGAGCAGCTGTGGCTCTCATAGCTTACCACCACTGGTATGACTGGGTATGAATGAATAATGGTCTCTGTAAAGCACTTTGAGTGTCTAGAGAAGCGCTGTATAAATCCAACCATTATTATTCTGTTCTGAAAACCAACAAGGGAATGAACATGTGTCATCTTCCTGCTTTGCAACACCAGTAGTTTGTGACCATTTTGACCATTTTGACCATAGTGTCGTATGAAAATACAAATGATAGTTATTCCACAGCAAAGCAGTTTGAAAGTGGCTCCAGGACAAATCTAATAATTTGCTGTTGAACTGTAGAACTGGTCTGCCAGCTCCCTGAACCCAGTAGATCCAGTAGGTCGATACCTAAAGCCACAGCAGGACGACCTGCAGATATATGAAGTGGCAGGCAGAGAGACAGCAGGAGGGTTATTAACATTACCATCTTCCATCTGGGCTCAGTGGGCCTCTCAGACAGCAGGTGAAGAGGTTGATGGGTAATTTGTCTGAAAGAGGGAGAGGAGGGAAGTCAGTGGTTAGGGATTTTAGCAATTTTCAGTAATTCCCCTGGTTAAATGTGCTATGTATATGTGTCTACTTAAATGCTGCCCCTATGCACACAGTCTGTGGGATTTCAGTCCTGAAAAGCACATTTGAACTATTAGTTGATGGGGAGTAACAGCAGCAAACAAAATACTGTATCCTGTGTTGAAACAATTCTAGCTACGTTAGTCGATGCAGCATCCAGATTTTGGATTATCTGTATTAGGTAAAAGTTTAATAGTTGCAGTTTGAACAGATGGAGAAAGGGAGGAAGCAGTATGTCAGGACTGAGGAGAGGGAGTAAACCAGTAGAAGGGTTAAATGATAAGAAATCTAAGATAAAGTGGCAGATAGGAAGTGGATGTGGATGAAAGAAAGTCTTTAAAAGTCCAAACTGTCTTTTTTCAGGTTGCTTCAGGGGCTGCTGCCAAATGTACTTTCATAGCCTCTAGTAGCACCGCTCGTCTGTGCCTTATTAATCCAGACCTGTCTCATTCACCAGTAAACAATAAATCCACCGTGTCCAATCCACGTCTTTTATTTGTTCTTCATCAGTTTTTATGTTTGTGTTTCTATTGAAGGTTTTGACCAAGCTGTTGACGAGGTAAAAACAGGACACTTCTAGGAAATAAGTGGTGTAGCTGTGCTGTGAGAGGATTATTTGGAGAAGTGAAGTCTTACTGGAACAGGTGATGTAAGAATCCAGTGCGAGTCCCTCGGACAGATCCAGCTCACTGTAGGAATGTACCATGTGATGGATGGATCCTCCTCTCCTCTCTCAACAGGCGCTTTGGCACAACTTCCATTACTCCACAGTATCTTTTAGCCAACCAGCTATTTCTCCCTCCTCCTGGCATGTGTTTGAAATCGCCTCTCACCATAGAAATAACATTGACATATCATAATAGCGAGTGTGTAATCCCCCTCACTCTTTGCCACAGTGCAAACAGTTTGGAAAGATGGAAAGCGGAAGATTCTTCCACTCGGCTGCCATCAAGAGAAATAATCATAGAGTTACGAACACTTGAGGCTGCTGTGATGTAATGCTGGTGTGAGGCGAGCTGCAGCCGACACTGAGCTGGATACAGGCGTGACTCCACTGGATATTGTTTTGGAAAGATATATCCTTTATGTTGACCTATTACTCATGCTCCTAATAGTCTCTGTTCTTTAACTTAAAACATTCGAGTCCATTCAGTAGATTTACTGGGAACTCGCAGGACATTTGAAACAAGTCGTGACAATTTAGGAGTTTTTTGTCTTTTTTAATATCCTCACTTGACACTTGTTAGAAAATAACATGGCTGAGATGCTGGGACTTTGTATACTTAAAACCTCATCAGTGTGCTGTAAATGTTTTCACTGGAAGCTTTATAAATCCAAATCCAAATGAAATAAAAATGTGACCCTGGTTTATTTGCAGACCCTGTCAGCCTGTACCTGCACATTCATTCATTTATAAACAAGTTTAAATGGGGACTGATGCAAACAGTTAAAAGGCAGGTGCTAATGTGTTCTGGTAAAATGTTGCTTTCAGGGACTGTTCTTTTGCTTTGATGTTTAGAGTAATATTTTCTTGACACATTTGTAAAGGACAGATTGATATTTTATTGAATCTTTAGGGGAACTTCAAACATCCAGTAGCTCACGCACATTACAGGTAAATAAAGAAACGATATAATCTAATTTCAAAGTGTCAAAGAGTATGAATAAAGAGTTTATGAATGGTCCAGGACTGCTGCACAGTTCCTGGGAGCATTTAAAGGACTATTCCACTGTTGTCCCTGTTACACTGGAAGCAACGAGCATCATGTGTCCCTGGCAGAGCTTAGACAAACACAACACCCTCCTCCTGGTGTTGCTGATGTCTGTGTTTAAGAGCAACCGGTTGGTCAAGAACAATTAAAAGCCAATCAGGTGTTTTTAACAAAGCCACAGAAGCAGCGTTTAAACCTGCTGGACTGCACTTCATTTTCACAATTTTTTCTTTTTTATTAGGTGTGAAATATCCAGGCCCGTCACCGACTCTCGAGGGCTCGGTCCAAAACCTGGAGCTGAAGTTCTGCAGCCGTGCGACGGTGAAATGCGCCTCGGGAACCGTGGGAGCTGTAAAAGTGTGCGCCAGGACCCCAGGTGTGTGCAGCTGTGCCCTGTTAAAAGTTTACTGCCTGTGTAGGAGGGAAAGAGTGAGACAGACTAGACTCTTCTTTTACTTTCTGTAGCTTATACTTTTACACACTCCACTCGGGCCCTCTGCTTTGCTTTCTCCTGCTCAGTCTTTGTCTTGATTTCTGTCCAGCTGTGTGATTCACATGTTGTTTTCTCCTGGGGTGCTGTCATTGGGCTGTGGCCACGTCTTTGATGGCAAGGATGTTATTGGAGCTAGTGTCATAGCACAGAGTTCAGGAGGTCAAACTGCACACATGATGTCGGGTGATTAGAAGATCTGCTGCAGCTGTCAGTGCAGAAACACAAAGACAAAGAGCACGTGCAGTTCATTTTCTTACTTCAAAATTAACATCTATTGGGCATTCACAGAATATTTACATGTAATAGGTTTCTATTGAGGTAATTAAGTCACCACCACAATCAGGGAGACCACGACAAGGAGCCTGGAGGGAAACTCTGGCTTATTTACAATTAATTTATAATTTTCCTGTTGATTTTTGAGCCTGTCAAACAAATTAATAGATTCAATGACACGGCTACAACAGTGGTTACTAAGTCACTACAGGTTTTATTTTGTAGTGTTTGTTTACTTTATGCTTTTTTGTCACTTTCACAGATTTCACTTTGATGTTCAAATTTTACCATTATCAATAATTAATATTATTACTTAAGGCTTCTAGCACAAAATGTCAACTTTTTGTGTTACTTTGTTTCTTCTTTTATTCTAAGCTACTAAAACACACTTGTGCCTGTGTAACAAGATGATGAAAGTAAAAGTGTTTTTTAATTTAATGCATTAATACAAACTTTTATTGTTTTGTTTTGTTTTTCATTTTTAAGCAGCACTTTGTGGATGTTAGTAATTTGTATAACTCTTATGTATCAGCTTCAGGAGAGGGTGTGAAGGAGAAGCTGGTTCCTCTGATCCAAGGCCCGTCAGACACCAAAGAACTGCACATGAGTCGCTGGCTTAATGAGATCCGCAAACCTGAATCTTTACTGGCCCCTGACCTGCTGGCATTTTCTGTTCAGGTCCCTCAGCAAGGAGACGACTGCAGGAACTCAGGTACCTCCTCCTCTTCCTCCTCCTCATCTTCCTCCTCCTCATCTTCCTCCTCTCCTCCTCCTCTCCTCTCCTCTCCTCCTCCTCCTCTTCTTCCTTCCTCCTCCTCCAGGACTGGAGGCTGGTGCTTGGCCTGTCATTAGCCCAGCAGCAGGTCTCTCTGTCCTGCTGGCAGCACTAGGAAAGCCCCAGGCTCGGCCTCAGTTCCCATGGATGGGCCTCAG
>OOFC01015815.1:25202-44854 GCA_900323345.1 Pseudochromis fuscus | reverse complement strand
CCACCCTCCCCCCCCCCCCCTCCACCTCCACTTACTTCTCCCACCACCACCTCCTTCTCCTCCTCCTCCCCTGGACCCCCTTTTTTCTTTTTTCTTGCGGGAAGATGGGTTGTTTGGGCAACAGTAAGACCGAAGACCAGAGAAATGAGGAGAAGGCACAAAGAGAAGCAAACAAAAAGATAGAGAAGCAGCTCCAAAAAGACAAGCAGATCTACAGAGCTACACACAGACTACTACTTCTAGGTGAGTTTATCTGTTTATGTATCTCAAAGTGTGTATTTCTCTGCTTCTCCTTTTGCTTTTTACAGCCAAGGCCTCTGCACAGTTTGCACAGTTGAGACTCTGCTTCCTCCCTGCATAACCTTCTGGGATGTTGTTTTGGGAAACATTGTCAACAGTGTGACTTTGCCATTGCATAAGACTGAAAATGCAGCACTGTGCTGGGTTTTCAGCATGTTGCTGTCAAAATGGCAGTCTGCAACTACCAACAGCAGAACATGGTTTGAGAGGGTCGAGGTAAACACACACAAACTGCTGCCAGTGGTCACAACCAGATCAACAACTACTACCATCGATCAAATAGGCGGTTTATTGTTATTTATGCAAGTTTGTTTTCCAGCTGTGTTAGTTCAGACCTGCATATCATGCTGAGTACAGTCCTCATCGTGCATGTAGGCCTCACAAAGTTCACTAAACCAACACTGCATGTCAGTTTGTGGGTGTGAAGCCCAAATAGTGTTATAAGATAATGTCGCTGTTAGGAAGAGCACACTAAAACCTGAAGAAATGACTTGTGTGTAGGACTCAACATGTGGTTGTGCCTGTTAGAGAGTGAACTGGAGGTGGGCTGGGTCTGTGACATTACATAAGAGACAAATAAGAGTGTCTAACTTTCCCTGAAAAGCTCTCTCTTCTGTACCCTCCTTGTATGTCCATTCACAGGCTTATCACTTCTGAGAAGCTGTTGTGTTCTTTGTGGAAATCCTGATATCTGATTAACGTAATGCCACTGGAGGGTTTGTACTGTATGACACGGTAGTATTTATGTCGGGTGGGGGGAAGTTGTGGTGACTTTAGGAAAAGCAGAAGGACAAAGACCAACGTGAAAACCAAAACAAAGATGTGTGCAGGTTTTAAGCTAGCTCACTTTTTAATTATGTAATAACTTGAGTTTAAATGCAGACCTGTGGACCTGCAGCCTGTTATTTGTATTTCTGCATATTTTGGAAGGTATTCTTAGAGTCAACAAAGCCAAATGAAGCATGAAAGGGTCACTCTCCATTCAAAACCTGGTGCAGCTGAACAGAAGTTTACCAGGCCCCTGTGCATGTTGGGAGAAGATAGTAGATAGTGGCAACCAGCAACCAAAACCTGGTGAAGTCTTTGTGACACCAAATGTTGGAGTTAGAAGAAGTTAACACACAAACATTGAAGGCTTACTTACTGAAACTTAGTGTATGTCTGTCCACTGACTTGTGTCGCTCAGTGGAGATTGAACTGGATTAACTGGTTTGTTTCATTGGATTAAATAGATCATCTAATTAAAGTCTTAATTGGTTTATGACCCATGTTGGAAGGGTGGCAACGAGATCACATTAGAAATGTGCGTTTTGGTCTCAACATATGACAATTAAGTTTTTTACAATTAAATGAAGTACAGACATTTTACAGACCAATGCTCTGGAAGATACGTTTTGGATTAGGCCTGCAACTAGCGACTATTTCAGTCATCGATTAATCACAAATTATTGAAACGATTAGTTGATTATGAATCCCATAATTAGTAAATGACTCTTATTTAGCACAAATAATCATCTGTATTTATCAAAATTTGGCAGATGTTTGTATTTTTGTGTTGCTGTTTTGTTCCAAAAATATGGATGATGTCATCATTACAATCTTGTTGATCTCATTGTGAAGTCTGCTGCATTAAAGCAGAGCAAACATGGAAACTAGTTCTGCTGTATAGCTCAGAAACTAGTGACTATTTTTGATAATTGGTTAATCCTGGACTACTGAACACTCATCGACTCATCAGATTATGAATGGCATAATCATCAAATGTCTCTTATTTAGCTATCAGCTTTTAATTTAGCCAGAGGTTGTTAAAGTTGTGTGCTAAGTAATAATAAAGACAAGAAAGATGGCGACTTCATTCAAAAATACATCTTTTAATCAACTTTGCTGCTGATATAAGCTGCTACAAGTACACAGCCATCGGACATCGGCATATTGTTTACTTGCTGATAAACGCTGTTGTGTATGCCCAAAGGAGATGTGTCACTCCATTAGAAAACATGTGGTGATAATAGTTGGCAACTATTTTTATTATCGACTTGTTAACTAATGGTTGCGCCCCTGCTGTCCACCAGGTTTGAAGCAGCTAATCGTTGATTTATGTCGCTCAGTAGAATTTGAACTGGATTAAATAATCTGCTTCATTGGACTGACTAGATCATCTAAAGTCTTAATGGGTTTGTGACCCAGGTTAGAAGTGTGGACATTCAGGAAAGGTCTGCCAACCAAAATTTGGTGTTTTGGTCTTGAATGTAAAGTTTTAAACAAACTTTAAGCTACATACGTTTTATAGAGCAGTGCAATGGAGGACAAGACAAGTTCTCAAACTTCTCTGCCCTGTAACATTCATCCAGTGCTTTTCAAATATTTCCTCTTCTTGAATCGTTAAAACCCAAACTCTCAAATTTAGTAAACCTAAGGATATTAACAAGAACAGCTCTAAAATCCCATATTGCTAAGCTATAAAAATATTCAGACAGTTTGTCTCTCTATATTTTTACCTAAAGTGACCTGAGATTCAAGTGTTGTTTAGTCCACGGTTAACTTGATAGTAAAATCAGTACAAGCATTTGATTCGACCGTGCAAATCTTAACGCAACGTCGCCACAATATTTGTAAATCTACAGGACAATCCTGTGTGCACAAAGCTCTGCAAATGTTTGTTAGCTGCTGATACACTACTACAGTCAGGTTAGGCTGACTAGCAGTGCTGCATCCTGTGACTGACTCTCAGAGTTCATGACTTCTCCCTGACACATTGCACAGTTTAAATGTGATACAGTCTCTGCAGATAATATCAGTAAATTTGTCGTTAGCATTAAAGATCCTTCAGATGTGAGTGGGGCCTATCAGCAGCCGTGCTCGGAGTGAAAAATAATCACAAATGACTCTGCAGATTTTTGTTTTTACATTTTCCAGGAACTGTATTTAATGACCTGGTAGATTACAGTAACATCCTTCACCTGCTACAACCTCTGTACCTGGTTTTTATATTTGTAAACAGAAATGCATTTTGTATTGGATAACACCTGAATGACTCTGGTTTTAAAACACTTGGTGTGGTCCTAAAGGTCCCTGAATCACCACTACACTGCTCCTGCTACTTCACTAATTACTCCCATTACTTTTTTGCAGGATGTTTTCAGTGCTTCCACTTCATCAGACAATGCAGTGTGGTGGTGGGGGGAGACAGGGAGATGGGAGAGAAACAGGATAGCTGACACTGTGACATGAGGTCATCAGTCAGATTTGAGAGCATGATGTTATGACTTCATGGTATGCACTGGAGCTTGCTGAGCCACCAAAACACCCAAGTCCCAGTCTCTTCTGTGGCCTGTCCTGATAATGCCGGGCGGCTGCCACAAATGCATCTAATGGGTGGGAAACTCTGTGCCGGTCTGTCAAACAGCTGACTGGCAGTTCACTGGATCATGTCCTGTGCTTTTTCTGGGCAGAATGTATGTAAATTATTAGTTTGTGGACATTTGCCACATCGTGGTCATTTTACACTGTTGTTTTCTCCATATAGGGTGTGTTTAGACTTAAGATACGTCTCAGGTGGTTGGATCACAAGTGGCCAACGCTAAACACAAGTGTAAACGGTTCACTCCTACCACATATGGAGGTCGTCTGGGACACGTGACCACATATCTTTTGTAGTGTAAACTCTAATCCGACCTGATGTGTCCCTGATGAAGACGTGACAGTTAATATGCATCAATGCTGGACCGAAAGTCGCTGCTTTTCTTGTGTTTAGTCTACTTTGTCTTGTCCACTTCTTATTTTCAACTTTTAAAAGACTTTGTCCTCTCCCCTCAAACAGCTGTACATGTGCTATATTTTGTGTTTCATTTTACCTTCTCCTCTCTTTTAGCTAACTGTGCTAACTGTTTACAACATCTACGGCAACATCATCTGCTGATGTTGCCGTAGTGACATTTGAACACAAGTGGTCAGCTGACACTTTAGAGACACATGTTAACCACAGGTGTGAACAAAGATGCGTCTCGGCTGTCCACTCCTGCTCTGATCGCCTGAGATGTATTTTAAAACCGTCTGAACACACCCCGAGTCTCCTTTCAAAGATGTCTCCATGTCAGAGCTTAATATTTGGAGTGTTCTTAGTTATAATCGCCTGTTTTCACTGCATCCAGTAAAACCTAATTCACTAACAAACAAAACAAACACTAACATGTCTGTCAGTCACATCCTGAGAAAAATATTTTAAGCTAAAACATTCAGTATTATCTTCAAATGAAGCCCATTTGATCAACTACAGGAGGATTATTTACAACACTGTAATTCAAACAGTGCATTTTCCAGTTGGTGCTGGATGAAAGTGGTAAATCTAAAATAAAAGTTAATATCAAATTGAAATAATTATCAAATAGCATCCAGACCATTAATAAAAAGAAGAGAATATTGTTGATGTAGCTTTTGTTTCATGATCTTCAGTATCTGCCTGTTGGGATTGATATGACTGGTGCATTTTGAGCTTCACATTTGTATTATGCTAAATACTTAGATCTTCATTCCTGATCTGTACTTTTGCCATAAGATTAGAAAGATAACAGCAGAATTTAAAACATATTTAAGACCTGAGACAGGAAAAGACATCCGGGCTGCAACTTGTAAACACTGAACTTAAAGTTGTGCACGCTGCAGGTTTGACGTTACAGAGCACGAGTTGGGAGTTTCATTCTGACATGTAGGTAGCTGCGACACACGGCTAACTGCCCTGTGGTGATACCTGCTACCAGTTTCAGTTTGTTGGCAAACAAAAGCACCTTACACACAGACCATGTTCAGCACTGTGCAACAGGTTGTCAGCTTGAAAGTAATGGTATGAATACATATTAGAATTATTTAAAATGATGTTAACTTTATGTCATTAACAAAAATACAGTGGCAGTTTTCTTTGGTGCACTTGAACATAGTTTTTAAAAGCTAATTTGCTGGTAGGTCATATTGGAGACTTTGCCAGATTTAGATTTAGTCTGTCTATTCACCTCCATTATATTAAGATCAAGGTTCTGTGAAGAACACAGCATCTGCTGCAGAACTCCTTGTTCTTCTTCTCATTTAAGAAACTAGCTATATGAGCCTGTCTATGCTTGATTTTAAGATGGGTCTCGGGTGTAAACGACCACCAAGACCCACTGAGATCTAATCACTCAAACCACATGCAGAGGTGGTCTGGGACGCATGTGACCACAGGTGTTTTGCAGTCTAATGTGTCCTGATGTGTCCCCAACAAGGATGTAACCGAAAATACAGCATCAGTGGAGCCCAGTGCAGAATAAGTTTGTAATCGACTTTGTTGCCCTAAACAGTTGGAATATCCTCTACATGTACAAATGTTTGTGGATCACTTTGCCCTCCCTCTCTTTAAGCTAACTGCTTATAAATCTCGTGCTCTTCTGGTCCTGACGTCGCAGTAGTGACATCAGAACCCAAGTGGTCAGCAGAAGGGTTTGGAGACGCGTGTTAAATTTTGAAACCATTTGAAAACCAACTGTAAACAGGGTCAATGTTTAGCTGTGTTGTGATGCTGCAGAATGAATTTGGGACACATCAGACGTCTGTCCTGCCTGTGTGATGGAGAGGAGTCACACAATAGATCATAGACCATGATTGCATGTTCCACTCTTAACAGGTTTTTCTCATAATGCATAATGAGCTTCTGAACTAGTCAGAGATAAAGGATTTAGGATTCATGCAGATGCAGCATCTTACACACAACAGAGAGATGTTTAAGCTTTTCATGGTAATGTTCTGAGGAAGTCACCATCAAACATGAAAATGTAATCACAAGTGGAATATTCCAGTTTATTTCAGCCACGACATGCAGCACTGTCCTTTCCTCTTCCTCCACTTCTCCCTCAAATGAGACATGTATGGAATTTTTTCAATGGACAAAAACACATTTATACACAACTTGTGAGCTTTAGTCAGGTCCACAGCTTGTGTCCATATGCAGGAAGTAGTCTTGTCCATAATTCATAATATTTAATTCTCTCTCTCTCTTTCTGTCTTTGTGTTTCTCAGGAGCTGGAGAGTCGGGAAAGAGCACCATAGTGAAACAGATGAGGATCCTACATGTCAACGGCTTCAATGCAGAGTGAGTGCATGATGTGTGGAAAGATCGAGAAGAAGTTGATATCTGCTTATTGCTCCACTCCTTGAAGAATAAAGCGTTAAGTCCAGAGAGAGTGCAGTCCTCTCTGAATCTCTCTCTCTCTCTCAGTGCCATTAACATTTTCAAGCTGCTAACAAAACTACCTCCAAATCACGTTGGTCTTATCCGATGTTTACCACCTTTGAGTCACCAAGAATTTACTGTGTGCAGCATTAAACATGTGAAAAATACAAATTTCTGTACTTTTGGAAGGGTCTAATATGATGTTATTTCCTTTTGAGTATTGATAACGTTGTAAGGTTTGACCTTATCATGTAAAAATGAAATGGGATGCAGCCCTTTCTCTGTACAATATTAGCCTATATTAGCTAAACCAATATAAATTTAGCCTCCGTCAATATAGCACAGTGTGTTTTCACAGGCTTTTGTTGCCTAATGAGAACTGTATTTACTGAATGCTGGTTACTGATTGTTGTGTAGCTTACTAAGCTGGAAAAAAAAAGCAAATGGCATGACCGTAAATGGAAATGTTCGATGCAATAAGGCCTTAAAAATGAGACCAAAGTAGAAGTGCAACACGTCATTCTGATGTCAGTAGTAAACATCAGCTCTTCTTCTCAGTGATCTGGTTCATCTGAAAATCATTTCACCAGTAAGGAGATATTAGCCTGAGAGAAGAGGAAGAATCAGGGGCGTGGTTAGTTTGATTGGCAGCTCTGGTCTCCAATGAGAGCAGCGCTGAAGTTGAGTCTCATACACACTGGTGCAGTGTCCTCAGGTTCATGGGTCAGACCCGCCTCTTCACTCCTCCCCTCATATCCAAATATGGTCTCTTAAAAAAAAAAACCCAACATGGCCACGTTCAAACACCAAACTCCTGGCTTCAAAATGTGAGTTAGCAAGCTAATGGGTGACATCATGTTAGCTTTGTCCTTTCTGTGCACAGTTACTGCTTTGATCCAAACAATATCAGCCCACAACAAATCAGACCAATGTGAATTTAGTCTCTAGCGATTTAACAATTTCTTGCCTCATGGGAACTGCATGTACTAAATGCAGGTCACTGACTGTTGTCTAACTTAAAAAAAGTCTTATTAGAATGAAAATGCCCATGAAACTTAGAAAAGAAAGAAAGATGATAACATTAGTCTTTGGACAAACAACTCAGAAAAAAGATTCTGCTGCTTTCTTTTTCTTGCTTTTTGGTTTCTGGATTTCATCTCTAACTTTGCTTGTGTTTGACAAGGGAAACTGAGAAAGTGTGTGTTTGTGTGTGTCAGTGACTATGGATGCATTGGTCTGGTATTGGTCATGTATTAGTGGGCATGGAAGCATCTTTGCAAGGTTAGAGTAGAAAATCAGCACCTAAGGCAGACTACAGCATATGACCCAGCGCGTGACTCCACAACACTGAGGTGTGTGTGTGTGTGTGTGTTCATCAACAGAACTGCACAAACACATACAAGCCTCGTCACTTACACCCAGTTATGTGACATTACTTTGATTATCCAGTCGACGTGTTTGGCCCCTTTGTTTCCTCATGGTGTGGAGTTACTTCCATGTAGGTGTGTGTGGTCGGATGTCAGCGTGTAACAGTGAATCACCTTCTGTCTGTGCAGATCTGTTAAAACCAAAACATCGGTCCTGCAGGCCGGTCACTTGTATCTCTTCACATGATAACCACAGTAATATTTTAATCCTCAGGCACCACATAAATACTCAGATTTGGGACCCGAAGGGTTCAGTGACCCCTGTGATGAAAGATTTGGGGGTGAATGGATGGAGTGTTGTGGTAACATGGGAAGGTCAGAGTAATTGGCTTGTGACCGGAAGACTGCTGGTTCCAATTGTTGGTCTGACTTGGAAAAAGAATGAATGAGTGACTGACTCAGCTCTCTGTGTTCTTTGAACAATCATGACTGAGCTGCCCTTGGGCAAGGCATGTAACTGCCAGCCTCTTTGGTGGAGCTGTGAAGTGGTCAGTAGCTGGAGACTTTGATAATCCCCAGAGTGGAATCTTAGGCAGTGAGTTTTGTGGTCGTAAAATCACCACGATGATCGGAAGGACAAGAGCATGTTCCAGACAATTTGGTTAAAATCCCCTGATCGTCGCTGGGGGCCGACCCTTTGTTGTACAACCTGCCACTTACTGTAAAACCTCAAATAGTGATCGGGGCTTGTATTAGAGGCAGGACTTTATTTCTAATTCCCTCTGCTTCAGATGGGATCAGGAGGGAATCCAAACACTGAAATGGCTTTTCCAGAGGATCTAACTTCAGTATCATGACATATTTCTGGCAAAGGAGAGACTTGATTGAACCATTGAAACACAACCAAACACCACACCTAGCTAGCTAACATCACTAGCTAATGTACATACTGTGGTGTCTCTCCAGAAATAAGCCTGTGCTGAAAATTAATTATTTTAGTCGTGGTTTTAAAGTGTCACTGACACCACATTTTAAGGATATCTAAATTCCACATTGTGATGTATTTCTGTTTTGTTTTTTTTTTGTTTTTTTTTTAAATAGGTTTGTATGTAGGACACAACATTTGCCACAATTTGTTTGGTACTAGCTAACATTAGCACCAGGTACTGTAGCTTCTCCTCCATTGTAAACCAGAACACAGCTACTGTAGGTCGGAGCTGACACCAACAACAAACCTGCTGAACACCATCCATCCAACACACATTTATTTATCGTCACCTAGCAACAGAAGTGAAGTCGCATTCAATGACACGCTGTAAAAATTGTAACACAGTAACAAGTTGTTTCAGAATCCAAACCAACACATTAGTTTGTTCCAGGACTAACTAGTGATACTGCTCTAACAGACTACTGGTTACTACTATAGCTGCTGCTGCTCTCTGTCACTGTTTTCTGGTGGGAATCTGAACTGTGCTGCTAACAGGTGGATCGAATGATGCTATTGGTTGAAATTTTTCTGGGTGAGATGATGAAAGTCATGTGACTTCTTTTTAACCAGGAAGTAATTGTCATTGAACTTTGATGCAAAACTATAAACACAGTGTTTGTAATTTTTTTTAAGTAAGTAAGTGAACAATACAACCAGAGATCTACAAAAAAAAAGGTTAAATATTTTTTATTTCAGGGTGACAAAAACTTATTGCATTACAGGGTTTTATTTGAGGAAGTGCAGTAGATTGTAGTTTTCACTCAGTTTTCATTTTCACTTTTAATATGTGTTGTCCCTTGATTCCTACATTTTTACATTTCTATATTTTTTGATAGAAAATATCAGACACCTGTCAACCCAATTTAAATGATTTTTTGAATTCCTAATTGACACATTCACTGTTTTTACATTGTGTGAACTTAATGATTTAATTAAAAATGGAAAAGAATTGATGCATTGATCAGCCGTTTTCAGTCATATTCCCAATCCAGAGTTTAATCAGCACAGACTGCTAACAAAACTAATGCTGCTGTGATGCAATCATGAAGCATGGGTTCTACCAGTTGTTTCCATTGAGCCTGAAGAATGGAAACATCTATTTGTTGCATCAAATAGATGCAACAAACATCTATTTGATTATTATTATTAGTAGTAGTAATATTGTGATGCAATGAGTTAAGGTAAAATTAAGCTTCATTTCATATCCATACACGTCTCTCATCTGCATTTTACTTCAGTGTATCACTAGACCTCCTGTAGTATGTTGCCTCTGTACATCCACACCGAGGCAGGACTGCAGAGTACATACACACACACACACACACACACACACAAAACCATGTGAGTGTTAATGATTCTCAGGTTGAAAATGTAAATGGGGCCTCCTCAGTATCCATCCTAACCCAGTGAACTCGAGCCTCTTTTCTCTTTGTCCTCTCTCCTGCTCCCTCCTGTGTTTTTGATGCAGTGACATCACCAGTGGTTTGTCTTAAGAATATAAAAACAAATCCCCAGGATCTCTCTTCAACTCTTGAGGAAATGCTAAATGACATTGTGTTTAGTTCCTGTACCTGGTGAAAGAGGAGCTCGGCCTTTAAACCGCTCAGAACCAGTACTACTGCTCCTCCATCTCCTCCTTGTTTTTATGGGTGTTGTTTATCAGTTAGGGGTCATAGCACATTGTCGTGTGCGTCCAGGAGTGTGTATGTGTTTGCATTTAGTTTGAAGGTTTGTGTATTTTGCGTTTAAGTTTAGCATCCTACACTCGTGACTGTTGTACCTTCTACAACTTCAGCTGAGGTGCATTTACAAGGTGAAACCTCTTTTCGAGCCCATGTTCTGTCTTCTGCATGTTAGCGCACACGTGGACCGACCAGTGCAGCAGCAGCAGCAGCATCGCCGGTGGAAAAGTAAAAATGAATACACAGAACAAAGAGGCCCATCTTGCCCTTTGTCACTGACACAGAACTATTGTAAACACACGGCGCTGTTGTCCTGGCAGGCTCAAGGTGAAAGATAGACTAAGTGGATCTCCGGTTGCCTTTATTAGAAACATTTCTGTCACAGAGTCCAAATGTCTCGTACACACAGCAGACAGACATAATTTCTCCACAACACGTGCCAATGAAGGTCTGTTTGCCCGTCCACATCAAAAACAAACTTAATGCAGTGCTCTGTGGTGCACCCTGTCAGAGTCACATGGACGTTCCTGCACCTTAACCTGTGGATTTGGTGCAGTTGTATTTAATTTGTTAATTTTTTGGGTCTTGTCCCACACAATGGTGTTTGCATTGCAGTTGGAGCATTAGGCTGGCATAAAATTCAGATACTTAGTGTTATAATTGTAATAGTTTTTAACAGGAAACTGTCTGTAGAGTAGCTAAAACTGTCTACAGGAGGAATCATAAGGACATAAAATTAGTAAATTGTTGACATTTATATTTTGTAGGTGCATTTTTGCTGGGATTCATATGGCAAGAGTAAATATAGAGGCACAGGATCTTGGTTAAACTCTTTATCTTTCTGTGTGGGTTTCAGTTGAGTTTTCTACCTTTTGGTCTGAAGATACTTATTTTAATTTTCCCAAATAAAAAAACATTTGTCAGTTAATAGCCGTCTCTCTGATTCTGGCTGGGTGCAGTGGTGAATGGCCGCAAAAGCCCCAAACTCAGCACAGGGGACAAAACAAGAGTGAATAAAATATACAGTATGTGCCTGCAGTGATTTCACAATAAAAGCCTGGATAAGAAATTGGGGATTTGTGTCTCCTGACACCCTGGTAGTGAGCCTTTTTTTTTTTTTTTTTGAAAATTATAAATAAAGCACTGCCTCTAATACAGGCTCAAGTAGAGGCCTTTATGTTACTAGTGTACAAGAATAAAACACTTGAAGGTCATTAAACCCTTTTTTTGTCTATTTTTAGAGAAAAGAAGCAGAAAATTCAGGACATCAAGAATAATATTAAAGAAGCTATCGAGGTAAGTGTCTGTGCTCATGATGTTCATTCTGATTTCAAGGTATTATGTTCCTCTTGTGTTTTTCCTTCATCCACACTTCACTGTGTTTTTCATTTTTTTTCTGTGTGTTTGTGACAGACCATAGTAACAGCGATGAGCACCCTGACACCACCAGTGCAGTTGGCCTGTCCACAGAACCAGTACCGGATCGAATACGTCCTCAACCTCGTCAACCAGAAGGACTTTGAGTTTCCATCTGTGAGTAGCACAGTATCACCAACCTACACTGTAAATACACAGTGGACCCTGTGCTTTATGTTCGAATACTTCAGTGTTTAATGTGTGTGACACGTGTGACCTGCAACTTGAACTTTAATCGATTTAATTTTAACCTATTGTTCTTACAATAGCTGTTTAATGGGGTAGTTTTGAACATTTTTAAAATATGAAAAGGCTAAATTAAATTTAAGATGGGTTTACTATGACTCTGTAACTGTGTTGCTGTTATACTACACTTGCAACTGCTGCATGTGTGTGTGTGTGTGTGTTTAGACGGGTGATAGTTAATAACAGTCCCAACATCCCAGGTGATAATCTCCTGACACAGGTACAGGCACTGAGGTTTACCTGGGATTCAATGTGTGATACCAGTGTGGGTTTAATATTCTCAGTGGGGCGCTCTCATTAACTAATTGTAAAGGCCAGGAGACCACACCTCAGAGTCACTCAATTTATTAATTGAATTTAGCTTATTTCAATTTTCAGTGTTTTCACTCGGTCTGAAACTGTTAATTTTCTAGTGATAAAAATTGATTTATGGTGAATATTCCATTTCACTGTTGAGAGGGGACAAAAACCAAACATTTCTCTTGATGCCATCTTTAAAACAAATATTTTGGTATGAAAACCAGCCATTTTTATTCAACCCAACTCACCTGTATCATAAATAACCATCTGATATTTGTAACAAAGCAAACTGTTTGAAAATGGATCCAGTATTCATTAAGTTCTGATAATTTTGATTCAGTAAAGACCTTTGCCTCCACAATCACACATGCATTAGGAGACACCAGTGTCCTGTACCAATATGGCAGCTGTAGAAGTAAAGAAAAACACCTTGCACATTATTTGTCTGATGCTCTATATTTACTGGAGGTTGAACACCACACACACTTTTCACAGTTCGATCCACAGACATTCGTCTCAGACCAGGAAGTGGAACAAACCACTGTGTGCATCATGGGGGGGATACAATTGTATTGTATGCTGTCTGTATTATGTAAAATTATATATTTATGTTTACAGTAATATATTGAGAGGGATAACTGTATCCTTTCAGAAAAGGGGATGCCCTGAACCATTTCTTGTTTATTAATTAGAAAATATTGTATTTTTCTGTTGTTGTTTTTTTCCTTCTACAAAATCCCCAACAACCTTTTGATTTCTGTGCATATCAGTACAGTATGAAAACCAACCTAAAACATGCTTAATGTGTGACATCCAGCAGGTTTTTTTAGATCATTTTGGTCAAACTTAAGACATCGTGGTGTTTGGATGCAGCTAGAATGGTGGCCATTGTGTGGCACTTACACATTTGAAACTGGAGACTTGAGAACTAAAGGTCATATGTAGCATCCATGTGAATAATTTTTGAATCAATTGGTTTTAATTAGTGCAGTTGCTAAACAGGCAGCTGAGTGCCTGTTGTTTCTCTGTGTGCAGCAGGTGTCCTGCAGGATTAGCATGCAGTGAAGTTTTAGTTCTGAATTGTGTTTCCAAGTTTTCAGTGATCTGAAACTTTAAAAAATTAGTCAACTTGAGTTAACTAGGAATAAGTCCCATGTTCTGATGCTTACAAGCTGCACAGCCTCTGTTTTTAAGCTGCGACGTCCTCACGGAGAGTTGATCGTGTCACATGTTGTTTCTGAGTGTTCCTGGTTCCCCGGTCGGTCAGTCAGTCGTTGCATTGTGACGGTGACGGGACAGAGGGACCAGGAGGTTGTATTGGAGAGTTCATCAAGGAAGTAAGAGTGAGGGTTTCATTATTTTATTTTTTTACAGCACATCACAGATTAGAAAAGAGCACTATCTTTGTAAACACGTGACGAGTTTGTCATGGAAAGTTGCGTGGCGACAGGATTTTATTTATTTTCTCTTACATGGAAGAAGTGACGTTGCTGGTTTTGACGCCACTGAGGCAAAAGATAAATCGATTAAGTATTCAGTTAATCAACAGAAAACAGAGGACCTATTCTGATAATTGATAAACATTAATTGATATGTAGGCGGGACACAGTGTTTGCCTAAATATGATTGGACCATTAAAACACAACCAAACACCACACCTAGCTAGCTAAAGCTACTAAATAGCATTAGCACTACCTACTGTAGCATGTCTCCACAAAGAAGCCACTACACCTGCTGCACCTTCTCCACATTTTATTGTAAAACAGAAGACGGCTGAACACGATCCAGCTGCTGTTATCGTCGCGTAGCAACCGAACTGAAGCCATGTTCAGTGACACTCTGTGAAAACCAGAAGTTGTTTCTAATTGAGCCACTTTACAGTTTGTCACTGAACTAACAAATAAAACTGTTTCAACAAACTACTACCAGAAAACATTGACAGAGAGTAGTAGCAGCTGTAGTAATAATCAGTAATCTGAACTGTGCTGCTAACAGATTGATTGACAGGTGGATGGAAGGATACGATTGGTTGAAACTGCTCCGAGCAAGATGATGAAAGTCATGTGAGATTGTTTTAGCAGGAAGTAAATGGGATTGAACTCTGATACAAAAACAACCAGAATCTTTCTTTTTTTGGCGAACATGGTTAAATGAACTTGCAGAGATGTGAAGACTTTTTTGTGTCAGGTGGTCTGTAAGAAAAATGGCAAACATCTGCTGGATGCTGGAACACTGGAAGACATTATGCTGGGGCATGTGATAATCAAAGCAGTGATTTGGATGATGCTGGAAAAATGTATTAATGAATAATGGAAATAGTCACTTCTTGCCCCCCTTACGTGATCCTGTTGAATTTAGAGTCGAGTTTCGTGAAACATGATGTTAAATGACACAGGATGGGTTTACGGACAGCCCCTTTAAGACTTTTGGAGGCCAGTGATTTACATATGGAAGGTAGAGGGGTAGCTATGTTTGAACCGAACGACCATCTTCCCCTCACACATTGATTTATTCATTTATTTATCTACATGTTGGCCTGTGAGCTCATGCTCTCACCCCGAGTGATTTACAGTCAGTGAGAGGACACCAAATGATCATTAAGGCCCATCAGCTGTTACAGGAATTAAATCTGCGAGTTTACACATACGAGATGCTTTCTGTAACCACTAAATCACCCTTCTGCCCCATGAAGGGCACTTAGCGCTGAGCTGTTGGGAAGCAATTATTTGTTTACGGCTGCTGTTTTGGCTTTTCTTGTTTGGTCGGTTGACTTGTTTATGACGAGCCCGGCATAGTTTCCAAGTTATTAAACAGGATGGCGAAAGTGTAGTCTGCCTTTCATTGGAATCTGTGTGTGTGTGTGAGTGTGTGTGTGTGTGTACAGAAAGAGGTGTGTGCTTATAGGCGTCATCGCCACGTCATCGCTTCCAGTCAAACTATTGTTAATCTATTTGCAAATGGAAAGTGATGGTAAATCAGCATAAAACAGTAATCGGTTTTTAGAGGTGTGCGTCATTTTGATGTTTCTGAGTCATGTGCCAACCAGTAGGAACATTACCGTTCAGTTTTGGATGCTGATATCATTTTTAGAGAGTGTTTCAGTGTGTTCAGGAGGTTGTTTGCTGCGATCAGTGCTGAGCAAACTATGTGAAGGCTCATCCATTGGTTTGTGGACTCTCGTTTTCAAGATGATCAGCATTTGAACGTGGCCATGTTTGGAGCCAGAAGTGGCCATATTTGTTTATGAAGGAAGGAGTGAGGAGGCGGGTCTGACCCCTGAACCTGAGGTCACTGTCCAATGTGAATGAGACTATAGTTCAGCGCTGCTCTCATTGGAGACCAGGCATATTGATCCAGCTAACTACGCCCCTAAATATGCCTCTTTTTGAAGCCTAATATCTACTTAATGATTTTTTTTTTTGTTTGTTTGTTTTCAGATGGACCACCAGTTCACTGATAATAAGAAATAAATTTAGCTAATGACACCAAAATGGCCTCTGCATTGGCCTCATTTTTAAGCCCCACTTGCTTCGTCTATTTCTATAAACAGCCTGTGGATTCTCTACAAAGGTCTGCTCAGATATTGTGTCGGTCATTTGGAGGTTTGTCAGCAGGTTGAAGTGCAACACTGAGGGTGTGTGTGGACTTTAAGATGTGATCAGATCACAAGTGGACAGCCGATTAAAGATATCTCTATTGTCCCTGAGGGGCAGCAAGACAATAGAGAAGACAGTGACAATTACAGAAAAAGATGAAGTGACCACAGTGGGTGCAGTCCACCTAAAAAGGCTTTAAAAGGCATCAATGGCCGCTGCAACCCAGGACTTTCTAAACCTGCAAGTCCAACATCTGGGCATACAGAGTCTGGTTCCGGATGGGAGCAGTTTAAATTCAGATGCCAGAGGACACATGTTTGTTTACACCTGTATTTAACATGCGTCTCCAGACCGTGCTGTCACCGCATCGTCGTCACTCGCCTGAAGAGCGACAGCTTTTGTAAACAGCTAGAAAAGTTAGCTAAAAGAGACGAGAAGTAAAAGTGATTCATGATCTATTGTGCATGTACCTGTATTACAACTGTTTCAGGTGAGAGGACAAAGTTGATTACAAGTTGCAAGTGATCACAGGGTGAGAGGAGGGAGACTAAACACAAGAAAAGCAGTGATTTTCAGTCCTGCATTGATGATATAATTTCTGTTATGTCCTTATTGGGGACACATCAAGACGCATTTACACTACGAAAGATATGTGGTCTCATGCGTCCCAGACCCACCTCCACCTGTGGTTTGAGTGATCAGATCTCAGTGTGTCTTGGTGGTTGTTTACACTGGTGTTTAACCGTAACATGTCTTAAAACCAAGTGTTACTCCATGCAACTTAATATCTAAACGTGAGAGGATTCAGCTTCGGGACAGAGTTGTGGACACATCTTAACAACAGCTGAACAATGAAGGATTGATGCAATAATAAAAAATGAATCTGAGTATTGTCATAATGATTAGTACAGATTGTTCATGAAAGAAATATGAAACAACTAACGCTGAAATCCAGAGCCATCTATGTTGTTATAGTTCAACACATGATCCTTTACGGGCCGCACTCATCTCTTTAATTTCTGGTGACTTCTTCTGGGTGAAACCTTTTTAAATTTTATTTGTAGAAAGTGGAACCAAACACAGCATTTATTTATTTTTCCTTGTTTGATAGTTTGTATAACCACTGCAACACTTTAAGGTTTCTTCACCTCTTCCAAGGAGTGGGCACTGAAAAATAAGCCTCAGATACCTTTCTACATAATATTGCGTATCGCACATGGGTCTGTGGCCTTAGAAATGATATAATTTAAAGTGTGTGTATGTGTATGTGTGTGTGTTTGTAGGTGTCATCGCCATGTCATCCCTTCCAGTCAAACAATTGTTAATCTATTTGCAAATTGATGGTAAAGTCCTGTCATGTGCCAACCAGTAGGAATAATAAAGTTCAGTTTTGTGTATTTTGTGTGTGTGTGTGTGTGTGTGCGTGTGTGTAGGTGTGTTCGTATGTATTTCCCGTCCAGAACAAGGAAGTACTGTGTGTTTAGCCTGCATTAGGATAGTTTATAGATATCAACTACAGTTTCACCTGAACATGCAAAACACCCTGCTGAGCAGCTCTGTCAATCCACTGCTGCTCATCTGTATTGATCACTTTGTATTTTCATCTGATCATTTCCAGAACTCACCACTTACTCATGCAGTCATCACAACATGTTGATGAGAAGAACTATAGTGTGAAGTCTGCTGCATATTCTGCTGTATGGGGCTGCAACTAACGACTGTTTTAAGTTAATTAATTGACTATTAAAACAATTTGTCATCTAATCGGATTATGAATCACAAAATTATTAAATGTCTCTTATCCATCAGCTTTTACATTTAGAAAGATGAAATGCAATAATCGGCATCAGCCACCACCATATTGTTTGTTGCAGCTGAACGTTATTGCACATGTGCAACTCTCTGCAGAGATGGGGAATGAAGGAAGATGTGTCACTCCATTGGGGAAAAAAACCTCTGGCAACAAAAGTTAACAATTAAATTCGTTGGCACCTATTTTTATTATTGATTTTCATCAACTAATCGTTGCGCGCCTACTGCTGTATAAGTGTGTTAAGACAATGTCAGTAGCAAATTAAATCTATAATCTAAATATAATTTCCTGTCATCTATTGATAATTACAAGCATTAACTCACCAGCAGATTTAAGTTTTGACAGATTTAGTCGACCAGGAACTCAGACTTGTGGAGCACACACATTTAAAAAATGAAAAGGCAAAGCTGGATCCTCTTTACAGTGGTGCACAGAGGAAAACTCACTGAGCAGGAATATTAAGATCAGGATGACAAACAGAGTGTTAGACATTTAAACAGATTTTGTAAACAGTTAGCACAGTTATCTAAAAGAGAGGAGAAGGTAAAATGATTCATGAATTATTCTACATGTCTGGGCTGTTCACACTGTTTCAGCTGAGAGGACAAAGTCGTCTACGAGTTACAGATGAGAGCAGGGCGAGGAGGACAATAAACCATAGAAAAGCTCTGTTTTTTTTTCTGTCATGTCCTTGTCCATACCTATGAAAGCGTCCCAGACCACCTCAGCATGTGGTTTGAGTGATCAGATCTCATTGTGTTTTGGTGGTGGTTCACAATTGTATTCAGTTCGGTTTGGTGCTGTCCACTTGCGATCCGATCACCTCGCCCGGTGTGGACAGGGTCAAAGACTCCGGCTGGATGTTTGGACTCGTCCTGTTTCAGGATGAATTAGGAAGCGATCAGATGCCTCCAGCTACAGTGCTGAGTTTTGCACAAGTGTATTTACAAGAGTTTGGATGCTACGGTTGTGATTATGTTCTTTGTTGTTGTGTTTTTCTGCACCCTAAAACAAAACTTGGAGAAGACACCTGTTGTTGACTGAGTGTAAAAAATGAAAGCAGTGTGTCTGTAGTGCCTGTGTGCAGTTCAGTGCGTCTCTGTGCCTCCACCTGTATTTACCTTTACGGACATGTACACAGGCGTCGCCCAGGCACGACGTACGCTGCATGTGGTGTCAACACAAAGGCCAAGCGCCCGGTGCCCACAGACACACATCATGGACAACACACAACCCCGTCTTCTTCTCTTTCTTGTGTTGTGTTTGGTGTACGATGCACACTGTTACCGCGCAGGCTGCAGGTTATTCTCTGCACATGTACATGAATCGTTGGTTTAATTGGACAAAGGTCTGTTTGTTGTCTTCACTGCTGTGAGACAGAAATATGTGTTCTTGTCATTTTTATCATAAACAAACTGCATCAGATGTCACCAGTAAATACATCTGTTACTCTGTTGTGCTCTCCATCAGTCTTGTTTCTGCCATTCAGTCCTAATTTCCTGTTTTCCCTCCGCAGGAGTTTTATGATCATGCGAAGACGCTGTGGCAGGACGAGGGGGTCCGGGCGTGCTACGAGAGATCCAACGAGTACCAGCTAATCGACTGTGCACAGTAGTAAGTAGCTTTCTGAAGACTTTTACATTGTGCCATTTTATTTTATATCCGGGCCACTCTTACATTTGATTTGGGTTTCGTGTGATGCTTATAATGTTGTTTTTTTAAATTGATACAAGGTGGTTAGCAAG
>OOFC01015815.1:3917-16016 GCA_900323345.1 Pseudochromis fuscus | reverse complement strand
CAGGGACGACAACGACTTCTCCACTGAACTGTGTTTTGCCACCTGACTTTGCCTTGTTGGTCGTGGAGCAACACATGAGGAGGATATATAGAATTTAAAACAAACAAAAAACAAAAAAAGAAACAACAATGCCAACTTTTATGGAACTCGGAGGGCGACGAGCATCCTTCTACAGTACAGTACCATATAAGTTAAAGAGAACTCATCCTGTTTTAGTGTCTCCACAGCTGTTTTTGTCTGTGTAGACTTTTGTGCCATTGTGCCCTGTGCGCTCTTTTTCTTTATCTTTAACTCTCTGTCCATCATCCTCTTTCAACCCCCTTCTTTCTCCTCTGATTTTTACTCCATCTTCTCCCTCCCTCTCTTCCATTGTCCTTCATCCCTTTCCTGGCAGTTTGTTTTAAGAGAAAATAAAATATAATAATCCTGGAATATAAAAAAGAAGAAACAAACAGGACTCCTTTTTTTTCTTTCTTTTTTTTTTTTTTTACTTATGTGGTCAAACAACCTGCTCGCACCTCCTCCTCCTCCAGCCATCATTCCTCTCTTATCTTTTCTCCTCCCTCCCCGGCCTCCTGCTCCTTTGTACGTCTGTCTTTACTTTACTGCTGAACTATTATTCTTGTACAGACTGTAAAATGTATTATTTTGTACAACTTTATTGAAAAAAAAAACTTTTAGAAGATCCCTGTGCCTTGATCACGACTGTACGTGTGTAATGAGCTAAAGTGGGTGTCATACTGCGCTGTATAGCTTGGCCAATCCCCTCCTTTCTCCCGTTCCTCCCATAACCCCCTGCCTCTCCTCGCTTCTTCTTCCTCTTTCTTTATCACCCCCCGTCTCACTCTCTCACCCTCTGTCTTTCTTGCCGTCTTTCCTCCGTCCTCCATCTCTCTCCTCAAGAGACGACGGACGAACCATTCGTAGCTTTTGTAGTTTTATTTCTCCCACTCCTTCCTCCTCCCATTCTCTTTATGATTTAAATGTCTATTTTTGGATCCATATACCCCAAAAAGATAAATATATGAAATGTATATGGGTTTTAAAAAGAAAAAAGTAAAAAAAGTATTTTATTAGAATCAAATGAACCTTGACAAATTGTACACTTGATAGTGTGCGTATTGCTATAACTTAAATCCTTTCAACTGAAGTTGTGTTCAGGTTTCTTTTGTTTTCTTCCGTTAACATCTGCAGAAAAAACAAAACAAAAACAGGAGATGCAAATCATTGCTTGTTTCTACACATTGTATAAAAATGGCCACAACAAATACAGTTTAGTTTATTTTCTGATGAATGATCGGGGGGTGGGGGGATCCTCCTGCCGAACCTTGCACAGCGGAGGCGGCCTGTACAGTATTAGCATCTCTCTCATTTCAGTGCCCTAGTCTTCATTTAATGTGTACATCAAATATGGGTCTCTGCGTTCTGAACAGGAGCTCTAAGAAATAAAGATTTTCTTTTTGGTGCAGACAGCAACAGGTCTGTCATTAACACATTAAAAAATAACACACACACAAGCAACACTCTCCTCCTTCTCCACTACTTTCTCACAAGCTGAATTTTTGCAATCTTATCCTGAAATTTTAATCAGCCGGAAAGAGTCATCGTAAATCCGCAGGAGAGGAAGTGAAGTTTCCTGTTCGTTTACCAGTCATTTCCTCTGCAGATACGCAGAGTCGGGGTTTTTTTGGGAGGATGGTGAGGTCTGACAGGAGGGCCTCTGCTTTCTGAAGCTCAACATTGGAAATTCAGGGTGAAACTTAAATTATGAAGAGAGAAAACTCACCAAAATAGTGCAAGTATTATCGTGTATTTAGATCATCAGTGAAAACCTGGAGATAAATTTGATTTTGAATTTCCAACCTTGTTCTGGAAGCCCACTGTCCACCCTGAAAACTTCACTTGAATTTTCATGAGAGACCCCACATTTGTTGAGATGAATAACCAGGAAATGTGTTTACAACATATCTCTAGAATGATTGGATTTGATTGGGCGTTGCGCTACAGTTAGTCCTTACCTTGATAAAACTATTATATTCTGAGCTGTGAAACTGTGACTGTGCAACTAAAAGACGTGTGAGGCCGATGACCCGGTTGTGTTCGGTCGTCCTGTCGACTTCAGTAAAGTCTCAGATGACCTGGAGGTGAGTAGAAACTGGTCAAATTTGGCCTCATGTTAGAGTTGTTGCTTTAAGTACAGAGAAAAGTTGGTAATTTTTTTTTTTCTCAGCTCCAGTCAACAAAGCACTCTACAAGGTTTTTGCCTTTACACACTGCAATGTATGAGAGGCACAAACCACCATCTGGAGTAACTTCAGGGTTCAGTGTCTTGCTCATAGACACTTGGACATGTAGATGAACCACTCTACCACCGGAGACACAGCCCATAATGCACAGAAATCAGCAACCAACACCATCAATAAATATTTACCTTGTTTTTTACCTTTTGTGTAATTCTCCAATCAAACAGAGATTGATTTATTTCATGTAAATGTAAACTGCACTGATCAGGAAAGCAAGATATAGACTGTGTTTGGACAATAACTGGTGTCGGCAGTGAAGACAGGCAGTAGATACTAAAAAATGAAAAATACAGCCATGGGATTTACAAAACACTGAGGTATAAGCTGTAAAAAGAAATAGACAAAGCAACTGGGGCTCAAACTCAGGCCAATGTACAAGTACAATACCACTGATGGCCTCTACATGCAGGTTTAAAAAACTGGATCCAATTGAGTTTAATTAAAAAAGGATCATTTTCAATCCTGAAATACTTAATTTTTTTCAAGTCATTCTGATGTCATGAGATAAAATCAACTCTTTTTCTCACTGATCTGGTCCATCTTAAAATCATTTCATCATTAAGGAGATAGACTGAGAGAAGAGCAAGATTTAGAGACGGGGACAGTTTGATTGACAGGTCAAGACTCCAATGAGAGTCGTGCTGAACGCCAGTTTCATACACAATGGGCAGTGTCCCAAGGTTCAAGGGTCAGTCCCGCCTCCTCCCTTCATATCCAAATATGGTCACTTCTGGTTCCAAAGAACCAACATGGCGACATTCAAATACCAAACTCCTGGTTTCAAAATGTGAGCTCACTTTGTTCCTTCTATATACAGTAGATGGGTATGAGGTAAAATAAACAGAGTTCAGGAGTTTGTTTCTTCAATACAGAAGCCATAACTCACATATTCACAACAGAACACACATCTGGAGACTCTTAACTTGGCTCTTGTGTGATTCACGTGGGGCCTCGTGGTTAGTTTCACTTTGAAGGGAGAACATTTGATTGTGCAAGATCTGTACAGAAAATAAAAACAGATAACAGAAACCGATTGGACTTATAAACAGGGAGTACTTCAATTTCCTTCAACCAGAAACCACTGCTGTGTGAATATGAGGCTACAATCCTACTGAATGCTTCACAGTCAAAATCAAATGTTATATTTCTACAGCCGTGGCAATGTGAATCTTTTTTTTTTCCACATTACTATTACTACAAAAAAAATGTGTCCATCAGCTTGAAAGAACTACAACTAAAACATATCTATGTTTAAATCTGACTAATTTTAGGCTGGTAAAATATTAACACCCTGTGGTTTTAGCATCTCTTCCCAAGAGTTATATGGTTTCAAACATTTTTTTTTTAAATGCTGTACTTCCCAAAAGAATAAAAACTAAAATCATGAAAATCCAGATAATATTGATGATAATTTGCGGGATATTACTCATGTGTAAGGGCTGTATTAGGAATTTTTGACCTGAGTATAACTCCTTGGCTCCAGCTCATAGTATTGATGGCTTAGTGTTCAAAGTATAGCCTCAGCTCAGTGTTTCAGTGTTAATCTTGTGTGTACTGGACTTTGTTGCAGATCATTTAACACACTCATTACATAAAATTTTTATTAGAAAGATGATTTACAAAAAAATACAGAAAGATACAAAAATATAACAGGAACATAGTTCTTTCATTTTATGTAAAATACAGGAGCACAGACAATAATAGAACAATTGTAAAATGTGAGGCGGTACTCAAGGGTTAGAATTTATAAATACAAAGATTTTCAAGAGTTGAAATTGTTTTGATTGCTTTGAATTTTGACCTAAGTTTTTTGGCTTTTAAATAAATGTTGAGGGACATATGGAAAGTGTTAAAATTTGGTTTCTGGTGTAAACATTTGCTGGTATGAATGTGATATTCTCCATAAATTATAGATATATGTATATAACAGAATACATATTATGTATGTTAAAGGAGTTCCTCATATCTGAAAAAGGGAACATGAGGTTTGGAAGTGGGAAAAATCAACATAAACCATCGATATTCCATTTCTCCGGAAGCCTGAAAGGACACAACTGATTACATTTTATTTTCTCAGTTTTGCTGTGATAACGAGTTAATTTCAGTGGTTTCTCGAGTTATTTTTCTCGTTATCTCCAGAAAAAAAAAACCTTTGTGTATTGGATAATTTATCTCGTTTACTCAGGAAAAATAACTCGAAAACCACAGAAATCAACTCGACACCATGGCAAAACAGAGAAAATAAAATGTATTTATTCATGTCCTTTTAGGGCTTCCGTACATTTACATCTCTGAAATAAAACCCTTTCGTTAGGACAGTAATTGTGAATGATTTTAATTAATGAGATCTCCGCTCAAATTCACACGTGACCATTTCGTTTTCCCCTCCCAGCCCCGCCCACCTCGTCCTGACGTCACCGCTCCCTCCTCTTCCTTCTCTCCGCTGCTAGCAGAGTTAGCATTAGCCCGTTAGCCTCCAGCAGCTGTCGGTGGCAGTCAGTCAGTGATCCTGTCAGTCCGAGTGTTGGTGCGTCTGTAAATCTCCTCCTCCTGCTCCTCGTCTCCTCCCGTTGGAAAAAAATATACACCGAGGACGGCCGGGTTGTTTCTCCAGGAGCCAGCTGCTTCACCTCCACGGGCTACCTGCGGTAAAACATCGTTGTCCTCGCCGTCTCGACAGTCAGAATCCCGGGGACATGGCCAGACCAGAACAAGTCCTGGTGCTGGAGCCACAACACGAGCTGAAGTTCAGAGGTAACAGCGAGGCGGAGGGCGGGCCGGGGTTAGCTAGCTAACACGGAACGATGATGATGGCCCAGAGTATCGATTTCTGTACTCACCAGTTAGCATGTAGCTAGCGTGTTGATGCTGCTGCTGAATAAGACGGGTGTAGCTGGGTGTATCTGGGTGTAGCTGGTTGCAGCTTGGTGTATCTACACTGTGACAACACGGCGGTGGTGACAGGTGAAACACTGTGTGCGACGATGCTAAACAGCTAGCTAGGTAGCATTCAGCTAACCCTTACTAGCAAGACAAGGTGCAAGCTGTCATTGCAGCGTCAGTGCAGGCCTGACGAACCGTTTCTCTACTAATTCTCTCATTTTGTTTGACATACTTTCACTTTTGATTTCACAGTGAGTGAATCAATGAGATGAAACTTAACCCTCCTGTCATTGTTCTTTGCTCACACCCGACGTACAAGAAGTGTGTCTGTTCTAGCACTTTCCACCATCATGGGTGTCATTGCTGAGCCTTATTACCATGAAATCTTATTTCACAATGTTTTAGGCTTAAACAGCCTCTGATTGTGACGTTTAGTCCCACTGTGCAACCCAAATTCCTTCCCAGCTTTTCTACTTTCAGGCAGAATGATTGTGAAAACCCAGACTAGGATCTGGTGTGTGGCAGGGAGGGGAGACTAGATGTTTTCTTAGATAATTGCCTTTGGGTGTCATATTGCTGTGGAAATGGGTCAAGTGATGGCCGAGGGTGATAGGATCAGTCAGTGGTGGGCTGTTCACTGATTGATTGTTGCAGGGATTTGGATGCAAAGATGAGGCAGGAGAAGATGCGTACGCCCACTGAGTTACTGACACACAGAGTAACTGATTAGAGCAAAGACGGAAGAAAAAGAACAGAGAGGTTGTTTGTCCTGCACACATTTCCAAAAACCCAGTTCAAGCTGGTCAAAGGAGTTAAATATTCCCATGTGGAGTCATTAACCGAGCCATGATGGTCTTATGAGAGGGACAGTATGAGGTTGATGTACGTGCTACACCAGGAGGTGCGTTTAGATTTAGTCATGTAATAAGTTTTCAAGAGCATCCAGTTTTTGTCCAAGGGCGGGGCATGAATAATGAAATAAACAGGTGCACACCCTTGTCATTGTTTTACTGTTTAATTTGACATGTTTATGGTCAATTATGTGCAGTCCCCCACAAACACAACTCATAATAAACCTCGCAGACACACTATGTGCGTGTACACCTTTTATCAAACGAGTAGTAGAAAACTTTTAGTGTCCACTTTGTTTTTTTATTCTTAACTCTGACTCTAAGCCCAAATATCACAAATGCCTTCACCTGAAGTACTTCTAAATGTTGAGAGGATCTGTGGAGTCCCTTGCTCACACTAGGACTGTAACTGATTACTATTTTGACAGTGGATTAATCAGCGACTATCTAAACGATTAGTTGACGGATTATGAATTGTACACTGATGAAATGGCTCTGACTTTGCTATTAGCTGTTCACTTTAGCCAGAGGTTGTTTAAATCATGTGGTAATTAATAATAAAGAAAAGGAGCATGGAAACTTCATTTGTAAACACATCTTTTAACCACCTTTGCTCTTGATATCAGCTGCTATTGATACAAAAAGTCGGCATCACTCACTGTCATTGCCCATGTGTAACTTTCCACAGAAATGAGAAGGAAGAGGGACACCTCACTCTGTTGAAAAACACATCTGATGACAATTCAATTCGTTGGCATCTATTATTGTTTCTGATTTTTGTCAACTAATCTTCGCACCTCTTGTTATCAAGCAAGTCTCTGGTGAAACCTCTGAGCGTCCACTTTGCATTTTTATTTTTAACATGTACTCTGAGGCTTGCACACAAATCACAAAGATCTGCACCCAAAGTACAACTAAATGTTTGTGGCAAAATCTGTGGAGTCCACCACCAACACTACACACACAATATGTGTCTTGGCTGAACCATTGTGTGTCCACCTTGTCTTTTATTCTCATTATGGACTCAAGCAAATATCTTTACCCTGGATTCACTGTGCTTCTTTCTGTGTCGTCCTCAGGTCCGTTTACAGATGTTGTCACCGCCACTCTGAAGCTCAGCAACCCCACAGATAGAAATGTGTGTTTCAAAGTCAAGACAACCGCACCTCGCAGATACTGTGTGCGCCCAAACAGCGGCATCATTGACGCCGGATCCTCCGTCAATGTCTCTGGTTTGTAACAATTTTTTGTCGTGCAACAGAGTGGAAAAGCTGTGTCGTTATCACACCTCAAGTCAAACATACTGATCCAATCACCTGCCCTAAGTCAGAATTAGGTAATTGGTATCTGAAGAACAGAAGTCACTACAGTGGTGATGTAATGACGGAGCAGAAAGAGGCATTTTATTGATCTTCTTTCTCAGCAGCACAAAAATCAAGAAATTGTATCATTTTACTGAACTGAAGTGGAACTATAATCAAAATCCTGCACAGTCAGGTCTCATATGATTAAATTGATGTTGCTCCAGTTATAGAAGAGTGAATGTTGATCTATTAGAGGAGAGTGTGTTGTGTTTCAGCACCAAAATAATTCTTCTAACTTCCATTCTATATTATGTAGAGTCAGTTACCACCAAAGGTTAGAAATATTGTTGGGAAATCATCACGAGGCTTATGTGTAAAATCTTTACAGGTACAAGTTAAGAATGTGAAATAAAATGCATGCAATGTTATCTAATCCCTAAATAGAATAAAATAAAATAAATCACACTTTAAATACATGAAATATCACAAGGTAATAAAAGGAAACCTGAAAGAAAATTGGAGTTTTCTACAAGGCTCAACATCTGTGGAACTTTTATTTTCGGATATTTCGAATAAAAAAGAATAAATTGATGTTTTATTATTTAGTTTGTCTTCAAAGCTGTGAAGTCTCACTGCAAGGTTGACATTTTCAAAGTGATTTTCAGATGTGTGTTCACATAAAATAGTTTGAGTAATTAATTATTTCTGCTCTTATACATAGATGTTTGAATTAAAATGGCCTTGTGGTTCCAATAGAAGAGAGAGTCCTATTTTTTTTAAAGTTCTTCATGAGCGTTAGTGGTCATTCAGACATGACACTGAACATTTCAGGACAAAGCAACAAGTTCTCGGTGAGTGAACAGGTCACAGGTCATCAAAACGTGACTGAGGTCTGTTCTTGGTTTGCAGGGTTGTGTAATAGTTGTTATGGAGCAATACAGAATGTTAGTCTCTTCCTAAAGTTCTCTGTTCTCTGCTTTCTGCCGTTGTTTTGGTTCACAGTTATGCTTCAGCCTTTCGACTACGACCCCAATGAAAAGAGTAAACACAAATTCATGGTGCAGTCCATGCTGGCTCCGTACGACATGACTGACATGGAAGGAGTGGTGAGTACCTGAGATTTAAGCCGAGATGCAAAGATGTCGACCAAGTGTCTCCTGAACTCCGTGGCTGCTCACTGGTTCACCCTCACGTTTTCATAATGGAGGCGTCCGTGTGTTTCAGAAACCGACCTCCATCTGAAGTCTTGAATATTGCAGCTTACATCTGTCTCACTTTGCAGTTGTTATTTATAATGCACCTCATCAGTCCTGTAGATGTGATGCTGTAGAAGATGATTTTAGTATTTATTTTTATTTAAGGCGTGAGGACTTAACCCTCCGGTTATCCTGCACTTTGCTGACATCTTTTATCTCTGGGGTCAAGTTTGACCACCAGAAAGAGATTATAATCTAAACTGTTATTGGAGTGAAGGGTTCAAGTACTTCACATTGCTGCCTAAATAGTCAAGATTCAAGCTTTTTAATCTCACCTCCACAATATGTTGAGGACATACAGAGGTGTGAAATGCTGTTCCTCCTTGTCCCACTGTGCTACATCCAGAATACCACTGAATACATTAAATGAGTAATACCTAATAACGCACGTCATCTTAATATGGAATTGATTGTCCAAAATGTTAAAGAAACATTGTTTTGATGTTTTTAAAGAATCTAAAATATTACTAAATACATTTTTAGATACATTTATAACTATAATATTTAAAGAATTATTTTGAGTTGTAAAACATTAAGTTGGGTCAAATGAACCCCAATGATTATACAGTAGGAGGGTTGAGTGTAAAAATAAACTAAACTGACATCATGCCACAGTGTCAATGTCTAAATCCTCTCTCTGTGTTCGTGTGTCTTTCTTTCTTTCTGTGTTAATGTTCGTGTCCACAGTGGAAGGAGGCGAAGCCTGAAGAGCTGATGGATTCAAAGTTGAGATGTGCATTTGAGATGCCTCTAGAAAATGACAAAACTGTAAGTAGAAGCCAGTCAATCAGCATTGAACCATTAAGTGTTGGGTTCAGATCATAGACTGTTTCTAGAAAAGGACGAAGCAAGCGTGGTGTCACCCACTGGTTGGTGAACTTGCATGTTGAAGCCAGGAGTTTGGTATTGAGTGTCGCCATGTTGGTTGTTTGGAGCCAGAAGTGACCATATTTGGATATGAAGGGAGGAGTGAAGAGGCGGATCTGACCCTTGAACCTGAGGACACTGTCCAGTGTGTGTGAGACTTGACTTCTGGTTGACCAGACCTGTTGATCAAACTAACCACACCCCTATCTTCCCTTTTTAAAGCTTAATATCTCCTTAATGATGAAATGATTTCCAGATGGACCAGATCACTGAGAAGAACAGTTGACTTTAACCCTTCTCCTGCTATGGCCGAGAAAAGTCAGTCAACCCTCTCATGTCCATCAGCGCGAACACCGAGAGTCTTTGTTTTTGTGTAACTTTCAGTTTCGATTGCGCAATAGGTTTTTGACCCAGTTTGTGTCGGCTCAGTTTATGTCCACAAGAGACTCTGTGGTCTCGGGACATATGTGTATTGCATTAAAAAAATTCAGCAGGCTAAGGGTTAACTGATGACATCAGAGTGACTTGTGGAAAAATGTATGACTGAGTTTTCCATGGTTGAAAATGAGAATTGTTGAATTAAAGTCAATTGGAGCCAGAGTTTTTTTGAGCCAGCATCTAGTGGCTGTTAGGAGCATTGCACCTTTTTTGCACCTCAACATTGTCCTCATTTCGAGACCCACTTGCTTCGTCCATTTCTATAAACAGTCTATGGTACAGATGCACAATCGTCACATTTTCTTACATCCCCATGTTAGCATATGTTAAAGGATTAAAGCAGATTGAAGTTATTTTATTGTGTGTCGATAGATTTTATTTTTCCTTTTTGTCAGTGTCATACCATCAGCTACACATCACTGTATCACCCACTACATGATTTATTTATTCATTTATGATTTATTTGTTTGTACTTTCATCTCACTCCCCACCACATGTCTGCATGTCTCTCCATCGTCCCCTCCACCCTCTCTCTCCACAGCATGACAGTGAAAGCAACAAAACTGTGTCTTCCTCTACCTCTGTTAAGACTGAGCACTCTGTGCTGCCCAAGTCTGCCAGCGCCTCGCTGGACGACGGGGAGGTGAAGAAGATCATGGAGGAGTGCAAGCGTCTGCAGATGGAGGTGCAGAGGCTACGGGAAGAAAACAAACAGATCAGGGTGAGACACGCTGAAACAAATAAGAGAGAAACTGTGTCTGTGTTTTCTCTCAGGGCTGTTTGCTGATGCAGACCTTCCTGTGTTGTCCACATGGAAGCAAAGAGGAGCCATCATGAGTCACACCCTCTAAAAGACATGGGGACAATGTAAACTCACTGAACCCCACCCCTTCTCCATTCATTCAGTAATATTCATTTATTCAGCTTTCCTTGTCTATACATGTTGGATATTTGGGGTTTTAAGTATTAGTATCTATTACTCATGAAGAGTGTAATACCACTGATGCCCACTAGAGGCTGGCTCCTAAAAACTCTGGCTCCAATTGACTTATATTTAAAAATCCTCATTTTCAATCCTGAAATACTCAGTCAATTCATTTTTTCCACAAGTCATTCTGATGTCATTAGATAAAATCAACTCTTCTTCTCAGTGGGCGGAGTTATGGGCGGAGTTAGTCTGATTGACAGGTGGTCCATCTGAAAATCATTTATCATTAAGGAGCTTTTAGACTCAGAAGGGGAGGAGTTAGGGGCAGTGTTAGCTTGATAACTCCAGTCTCATCCACATTGGACAGTGTCCTCAGGTTCAAGGGTCAGACCCGCCTCCTCACTCCTCCCTTCATGTCCAAATATGGTCACTTCTAGCTCCGAACAGACAACATGGCCACATTGAAATACCAAACTCCTGACTTCAAAAAGTGAATCCACAAACCAACGAGTGACGTCTTTATATATTTATTATAGCAGTGTTGCGTAATTATTCTTCATATACACATACATACCTACACAGTGACCTTCACACCCTGACTCTTGTGAATGTTTTAAATCATCTTTTTAAACGGAGTTATACTTGAATGTTGCTTTAATTCAGTCGCTGACTTATTCCACATAAAATTGTACAAACCTTCTCATGTAAGTTCACACCCTCTAAGTTTTTTAATTAAATGTCCTGGTGAACTTATCACTCTCCTCTTGATCCCAGAAACTAAACGGCTGCCTCGGGTTTCTCTGAAATCCTCTCTGTGGAGGAGTGGATTCTTTCATAGGATTTTACAAAAGTGAAAAGCTGCATTATGTCAAAATATCAAATATCCAGTGAATCCTTTGTGTGTGTTTATAATGTCATTCAGACGTAAAACACATTCATTGCCAGGGATTGTGTTCTCAGCCTCGAAATGATGAAATTAAAAATTCATAACCTTTCCTTGCATTCGACAGAGCTTCGGTCCAAACGCTCTCTCCTGTCCTCACCACTGCTGCCAAATGTTTGTCGAGAGCAGATACTGGCTGCTCAACCAAATGATGTCACATGTCTAATTTGCCTGTTAGTGTGTGTGTGTGTGTGTGTGTGTGTGTGTTATCCTGGATGAAGTGAGTCTCTGTAAACTCTCATTTATCTCCTCTATACTTTCTTTTCTCTGCAGCTTGAAGTGATGAACAGGACTGAGTGTGTGGTGAGAGGATGAGTGTGTCCTGA
>OOFC01015811.1:0-41496 GCA_900323345.1 Pseudochromis fuscus | reverse complement strand
CCAAATCATTCAAAGCCACTTGCTTGTGTTCGTGCCTGCAAACACGTTTCAAAGGAGGGGGATAAAGTTGCTGTTAGATGGTGCTGTCTACACCTGCATGATGCTTTGGTTCACCTTTGCTTTCCAAATGTTCAGTGTGTCATTTAGCAATGAATTTACACAAGAGGAAGATATCAATTTACTTCTATTTGCTAATGTGAAGACTTCACAAAACAGTTAGTACAGAAATGACAAGCACTAAACTTTAAGCCTGTTTGTATTTGGAGAAGGTGACAATGGTTCTATGTAAAATCTATAAACTTTGGGTAAACAGCTAAACAGAGGTGGGGTGTAAATGTTCAGAACTGTTAAAATAACAGAAAAAAATTGTTTATTTTTGACAAACACACATCCCAGCCTAAACCTGACGTAATTTTTTGATGTTGGGTCAACACGTTTCAAATTTTTTAGCTCATTGTACTAGGATTTGTTAAGCTTAATAGCCAAAAAAGTTCTTGATGACAACAAAATTTGCTGTTTTAACATAACACTGATGAAATTTTCTGTCTTTTTCTCAAATGGTTATTTTCTAGTACATATAATTTCTTCAACGTTAGTTTAGCTTCCTAAGAACACACACAAACAAATATTACATTATGCTCTAAAAGCACAAATGATTTCAGTGTGTGATTGAAAAGGTTCTTTGGACAGAATTGAATTTTCAGTCAGATTAAAAATCATGTGATCAATTCGTTTGGATTTACAATGCATCCATCCAGTCTTTTGTCAGCTCAGTTGTCAGTATTATTCAACAAAAAGAGAAAGTAGCTCCACATGTGTTGAACAATTTGGAATCAAAGCACAACAATCATACAATCCAGAATATTAAAACATCCCATCTATTTTGCTTGAGGAGTAAATATAACAAGTGTGATAACTAACATCCTCAAGTCTTTGAGTATTGTCATATTTAGCAGAATATGTGCATCTAAATTTCACCTTTGTTTCAACAGCATCATTCACATCTTCAGCTTGTGTGAGCCTGTTGTTATTCTGCTGCATCCCACAAGAAAAAAAATCTAATTCCTTACAATGTCTGATTTCACAAGAAACTGAAAGAAACCTTCCTGTTTCTGCATCACTTCTCAAAGCAACAGATGCCTTTCAGTGATTAGACAACAGGATGACATGTTTTCTTTGATGTTGCTTCTTCTAAACTTTAAAAACTGAAACTAAAACTCAGATATTTTAAAATGACTGACTGTGGGAAGTTTGTCTTTTTAAAAAAAAAAGTGCTCAACAGTTTACTCCTAAAAAAATAATAACAATGTAAATACTTAGCAGGATGGAGTATAAATGGTGCTGTGGCCGTAGAGAGTCTTTCCCCCACCAGTACTTGGCACAGCCTCCATATTTCCATGCTTATGTGATGCCGTATTGCTTTAAACATATAACAGACCATCATATCCAAACACTCCATTCATTTTTCAAAGCAGTGTTTTAAGATCTATCTCACTAGAAGTGTGTTGGTGTCTTCTTTAAACACACCATGAGACTGAAATCTGAGCACAGGGCATTAAAGCTGTAATGTGAAACTTCAGCGGTGTGTATTGTACAAAAAAAAAATCACTTGCTTGCAATTAGGCAATTTAAATAATTTAATGTCATTCAAATCACTAACATTTTAACAAAGCACTTCAACACTGCAGCAAACTTTGTACTCAAATGGTGACGATGAATAATAAATAATACAATGTTGTTTTTAACTTAACTTAACTATGAACTCCCTAAGAACACATTCACACAACATGCTTTTAAAAGCAGTAATAAGGCCTGTTCTCAGGGTTATACAAGGAGGTTTAACATCCTGTCATGCAAACGTGAAACATCCTACTTCTATAATTATGCCACTCAAAAAAAAAAAAAGTTTATTAACACAAAATCACAACTCTTGATGTTTCAGTGCTGTGTGGAAGAATTTGGTTTTAGCAGTCATGTGCTTCAATGGCCATAAATGGGAAGTTGCTAAAGTGCAACAATTGGGTTCCACACAACAAATGTGCATGACTATGTTTGTTATCATAAAAATATACTTTTTCTTGAATTTTCTTTATTTAAATAAACTACTTTCACTTCTTGTAGTTCAAAAAAAATGATGTTAAAGATAATAAATATTGGCACAAAGTATCACCTATAGGCAGCCTAAATCCTAATCAAACATCTGCATCAGTTTTTAAAACCCCACAGCGATGCGATCTAGATTAAAGACGATGAAATATCCTTTTAAAGTGTCCCAGAAGAAGACCTCTTGCAGAACTAAGCGGCCTCCCACAACCTTTTACTAAAGACGACATATCAGTATTGAATCCTCTGTCCGCTATGGATTTGTTGTCTTCCTCAGTGCTGTCGTCAGATAATTGGTTTTTGCAACAGCTTATTCTGAGTCTGTGGCAGTAAAACACTACAACTAAATTCTCTTCCTCTCACACACACACACACACACACTCACACACAGTTAATCAAGTGTGACCGTTAACATCTCACATCCTCTATCTTTATCTGCATAGGAAACACCTCCGCAAAGAAGGCCAGAGGGCGTCCGCCGAATGGTTTGTGCACGTAACTCCGAGGCCTGAGCGGCAGTCAGTCAGTCTGGTGATTCATTTGCCGTCAGCTCAGTTCGCTCACAAACTCATCATCCAGTGCAAACACACGCTACAGAGTCACCATCATGAAGGTGCTTCCTCTTCTTTTTGTTTTTACGCAGTCCTCAGATGTGCGGCGCTCAGTGTGGGGCTCCTCCCATGACGGGGGGGGGGAGTAAGGCACAGGGTTTGCTTCTGGATCTAGTGACGTGTCCGAGCCGTGAGGCCTCCGTGTGTGTGTGTCCGTGCTGCTTGACCCTCCTTCCTTCTTTGTTGTCAGTTCCATCCTCCTGAAGGAGCTCAAACATTCCAGTTATGGGTTTTTTTTTTTGAATGTCCTCCATCTTTCTTTTCCCCTCCCTCTTTCTCTCTTTCTCCCCCTCTCTCTCCCTCTCCCTCCTTGACTGCCCCGTTCATCCCTTCGCGGCGTCGGCGGCGAGGTTTTCCAGGAGAGTTCTATAAATGTCCGAGCGGAGGAACCGCGGGTACGAGTCTCTTTCCATCAGCCCGTAAACGATCTTCTGAGCGTCGTCAAAGCAGTGCATGGTGGGAGTCTTGACGTTCCTTTTGATCTGCTCTCGGGTGTGATAGTCGATGTTGATCTGGAATGAGGCACACACAGAGGAATGAGGGGATTTGAGCCAAGAGCAAGAGATGTGAGATTCAACATCGGACCTCGCACCCCCACCTCCACCCCCTCTCTTTGATAATATTTCTCAAAATGCAAGAGTGATATGAATGTAAAGCCCTCTCTGAGGTCAGCTTACCTCTTTAGGTGATTCTGCTTTAATGAACTGCTCGTAAATTTTCTTGGCTCTTGAGGACATCCTGAATGAAGACTTGATCTTCTTGTAGTCCTCGCAGGTGAGCCAGAACTCAATATTCTCATCGCTGTATTCAGATTTTAGGAAGTTGCGAAAGGTAGCCAGTCCATCTGAGACAGAAGACACAAGAAAAAACAATTAAGCTTTTGTTATTTTCTTTAAAATCTAAAAAACATCATTTACTGTTTTAGCTGTGTTTTCATTCTCAGGGGAAAAAGGGGAACCTACATTTAGACTCCAGAAGCCTTTCCAGTGATTGTGACCATTGTTGGGTATCTTCTAAACTTAGCCTGCTGGGAGAGAATGCAAGTTGGATTACTTAACCAGAAAAATCTAGAGTAAAATAAGAAAAACAACTGCAAGGGCACATAAAGCAGTGCAAGTCAAGAGAGCATAGCAGATGTGCTTATCAAATTCATGCAAAAAAAAAAATGTCCAAACCCTGGGATACGCTGGTGTGCGTGCGCCGTGCCAAAGCAAACACGAGTGTCTCTAGATCATTTGAATCCTTTCATGATGCCATAGATGGACATGATAGGAGCGGGCTAGCTGGCTATTTTAAAACTGAAATGTATGCAAAAACACTCCATAAGTCTCCTTACCTCTCAGAGCTTGACGAGTGTGAGAACATGCACTGGAGTCGGCACATGAAGTTCTTTCCACTGTGTAGAAATGAGAAAATATAAATGAACATGTCCCCTGCTGGTAAACTAGCTTTTAGAGAATCTATCAACACACAGTGGGCATGTAGGTACTTAGTTTGATTACATTGTTAAATATCCTCAGCAGAAGTATCAGTGATATACTTCTACATTTCCCCTGTGTTTGACCAAAAAAGCAAAACGTCCCCATCCACACTGAATATCTGACGTTATTCAGACAGTTTCTCACCAAGCGCCACATTTACTGGAAGCCCCGGGTGAGCGTTAAAGCAAAAGTTTCACTCACATGTTCTTGTTTCTTTTCCTGTCATCTCTGTCCATGATGAAGTGCTGTGTGTTGAGTGGTTCGACGATTAGGCTGGGCATTGTTTTGTTAAGTCCACACTCTCAGGCTCTCCGTCCTGGTCATGCTGTGGCTGAGAGACACTTAGGAGGGTTCCCCCCGCGATGCAGCTTTTTATACCAAGGTTTCCTGTCGCTGTGCGCCTAGGGGCTGCTGGGATACATCAGCAGCTCGGCCCCAGACTAAAGAGGAAGCACCCCTTCCTCCTCCTCCTTCTCCTGTTCCTCCTCTCCTCCTACCTCACAGCTAGAACCAACACATACTCACCCCCATCCTGCATGCGTGCCTCCCCTCCTCCTGATGCCTCACTCCCTATTATGTCTCTCTGCTCCTTCTCCCTTTTTTTTTTTTTTTTTTTTGCAGCTCCTTCCCGCCTCCCAACTGGACTCCCCGGCCAAACAAACAACACTGTCTGTGGCTGAAAGCATGCTGTGTTCCTTATTATTTTTAGTCTGGCAGTCACAGATGCAAATGACAGTAACAGTGATAGGCAAATCCTGACCTTTGCACGCCACGTGCTGCAAAAGGAAAAAAGTGAAGCCTGCTGAAGACAAATGAAAAGGATCGTTCTCCTGTTGACGTAACAAATCACACAAATCATCATTCTTCGATCACGCCAAAGAAAAATTCATCAAAATCTGGCAGAAACTGACGAGGCCACAGCCATGTGTGAAAAAAAGAGGAAACGGCAAATTGATTGCAACAGAGAAGGCTCAGCAAGGCGACAGGAAGTCAGAAAGACTGTCAGAACATCATACCATGACCATTCTGGTTTCAGCCACAAAGTGATCGCAGTATTGTTCAGTATGGTGGACTGAAATCCTTATATGGTGGGTAGAATCAATCCAAAATGAATTCTGTGGGTTGCTTTTTTAATGCCAAATATCATCACAAGTAAAGACTTGAAGAGCCCTCAAACGAAAACACATCCTGACAGCTCTCATATGCTCAGCTAGCGACGTCTTAGACTCAAATCAACCTTCAGATTAATTCACTATTGGATAAATCACCTCAAAATGAAGAAATTGTAACATCTGATCACATAAGGGAGAAATATCCACGCGATAGTGAACATGGACATCGTTGCCAATATCAACAGACTCGTTACATATTTTAAGAACTGCAGCCTTTTTACATTTGAGCCTGTTAGTTGTTCAAGAGACTGGGAACAGACAGCGGTGAGGAGGAACAGCCGGGGGTCGGCCAGAAATCTGGACTGTGGTGTGAGAACTCGTAGCGAACTGGACAGTGTCTTGGCGAGGGACTAGCATCAGCTGAAATTAGTAGCGCTGACCTCTTGGCATTTAATGTTCAAATCAGCTGTGATCTGTAACAGATATTTTGGCTGGCGTTCGAGCAGAGGTTTCTGCTGATAACCGCAATAGAAGAAAGAGCTGTGGGAATTTACAGGCTTCAACATGCGATACTGAACTCATATGTTATCTTGTATGTAGCCTTTATGTATGTAGCAGATTGGGTGGCTGAGAACAGCATGCACTTTAGTAGTATTTAAGCATGGTTGCACTTGAAGAAAGAGTATATGTGAAGCTAAATTTCACAGCTAGCTACCTGCTAAAGGTGATTGAGAAAGTTAAAGAAATGACTGGAGGCAGCCCATCCAGGTCTGAATCCAGAGTGATGTTAGGATAGAGACTTCAGATACAGTTTGATCCCCTTTTGAAAATCCACTTGTAGCTGGTTTAGATCAGTGTGAACAGGAACAAACTACCACACCCAAGAGCATTTACATGGCTGTTACATTATTAATGGGCTGAAATGCATATAGAAAAAAATATTGTTGAACGTAGAGAGCAATGGTTCCAATAAGTGTTGCAAGACAGTTATAAATCTCACCTTTTTGCTGTGAAGTCACTCCCTAGCCAGCAGTGTGGCCTACAAGTACGAGTCCAAAAGCAGTTATGCTAGATATGCTAACTCTTGTCTCAGGTGTCAGTGTTTGTGTGAAATAAGTTTAGTTTCTCTGCCTTAAACTTAAAATCTAAGGCCACTCTAAATAACCACTGTATGCTACTCCAACAGCAGCACTGTCAATAGGTTCAAGCCAGTGCAAAAAGGAATAAACCACAATATCTGCAAGCACTTGAACATACGTTGAACTAAGGCAGCGAAGGCACCAATACATGTCATACTATGACTCTTGAGATGGAAAATGCTTCACACCAAGGCCCTCTGATTGTGAGGTCAGTATATACCCAAAATTGTGTCCTTCAAATACCCCATCTTCATCCAAAAGCAATGTCTGAAATGCTAGCTCTTGTCCCAAATAATACTGCTGTTGTTAAATTAATCTTAAACTTAAAAATATGTTGTTATGATTGTTCTTTTTACAACTCCAGGGCTCCAGGGCTACTATGGATTACCACAACATACCACTCCAACAGAAGTACTGTTAATATGTTTAAACCAATGCTAATACCTGGGAGTATTTATGGCTGTTGTATTGGCTGAACAGTGGCAGGAATTATCATCATAAAAACTTCAGTCAATGGACTCTCGATTGGGAAGTTACTACGTAGCCAACATGATGGCACCTAAATATGCCATTTAGTCCAAAAGCAATTATGTCAGAAATGTTCAACCAGGTCCCAAATGTCAGTGTTCCTGTCAAATGTTAAATTATTTTATTTATCAATGCCATTCGATCAACCTCAGAACATGATTTGCACTGTAATTCCAGTGTTACTCTGGATTACCACAACATGCCACCTGAACAGAAATGCTGTTAGTAGGTGTAAAGATCATTTATAAAACTGTTATTGGGGAAAAAAAAGATCAAATCTCTTCAAATGTCATTAAAGGATTTTTAAGTCCTCGCTCCAGTTCTGGCTAAACATGTGACAGCACAGAGTCGCACCATCTGCCATTGGTCAGATGGGTTTCTTCATGTTTTTTCTTGGTGATAGAAATTCTGGTGGTTTATTCTGCTCATTTTTGGCCACTTAACACAGGAACATGTTTTTTTTTGTTGTTGTTTTTCAAAATCCTGTAAATGTCAGTCAATACAGGGCTGCTTTAAATTGACATCACATAGAACTACGCAAGTAACACAAATCCAGACAAGAATAGTGCCTCTTTTGGGAATCTGTCAGTAACATTTGGTGTTCTGAATAAATTTACTGTCAGAGGTGTGGAAATCCAATGCAAATGTGCTTCATGTTTACTTTGTAAGGTGACACTTTATAGTAGATCTCATTTAAATTGCATTTGAAAAAAAATGTCTTTATGTATATTCAATCGTGACTTGACAGAACAAGAGGAGCACGTGTAATTCAGTGCTACGAGCATGAGTTCTGTCAGTAAATGTTTCTTTTTAAAAAGTGTAGAGCACAAGAAGAGTATTTTTGATGCTGCTTTTGCTTGCCACCACTGTTCAGACCCTGATGCCACAGGCTACCCTGCTGCAAGCTGCCCTTTGGCTCGGCTTCACTGATGCTGCTTTCCCTCTTTTTGCCCAAACACGGTTATAAGTACTGAGGCGTTGCGAAGAGTCACCAAACACTGAGAGCTTATTCTGTGTGTCTCCTACAATGTGGAGGAACAAAGCCGTGCAAAAAGGAGTGTAACATTCAGGACGTTCGCCCCGAGCACCCAGATCTGGTTGTAAAAGTTCCCCCTCAACTGTGACTGCTTCAACTAACGCACAGTACTCACTTCCTTTTTGCTGCCATGGTAACCGTGGCCGGGTTATGAGAAAACAGTGACAGATTGTGTGTGAAGGATAGGGCGCCATGTGATGGAGGAGATGTGAGACTTTTGTCATGTATCAGGAACAACCTCTGACACCCGAGTGTACGCAGAGCTACTGACGTATGACTTAGAAAAAAACTGTGGCACCCATAAAGCTGTTTGTTATGATACAACCACCCGAAGTTACATTTATATACGACTAATCTGCAAATAAATGTCCTAAAACCTCCACTTGTAGCTATACATTATTTAGCTATTCTTGGCACATGGCACTTTTTTTAAGGTTAAATACTAAAAAAGTCAACTTGAAACACGATGTAATGTATTTTGTTAAGTAGAGAGCTAAGTAGAGAGCTTTTTGTGCCTAAACCTAACTACACATGAGATTCAGGATGTTCCTAGTGTCAAAGTTTATTAACTCTAATCTCATTTAACCCTTACAGTTTCTTACAATACAAATCTGATAATGTATATAGCGATAATGCTTCTTCAAAGTACTCTACAATCATTGCAATATGTATGGATGCACTTGGGTCAACTGATAAAATTGTCCAGTATCAGCCTTTCATAGATATATTGAAATATATCAACTCATAACAAACTAGCTAACCACATAGCTACTTTCATGTTTGTGAATGTTAACACCAGAGTGTTTTGTTCAGGACTCGCAGTTTGGTTCCACTTTCAACTGAACAATGCCAGTCGCTACAGTACAAGTCAGGCAGTAAGGTGTTTGACTAACTTCTCCAAAGATGGTGATGCAGTTGTCTGCAGTGTATGATAATGCTAAATGTCCTTTATTATGAATCAACATTTTTAGTAGCATAGTCATATTGTTGCACAATTCATCTAAAAAGGTCTATTTTCATTTCAGCTCAGAGTTCACTACATCACTACACGCCCCCACCCCCTATAAAATCAGCCTTTGTATTGGTCTCAATAATCCTATCATTTTGGAATTATTTACTTACAAGCTAAGTAACATCCATCCATACCCACTTATCCAGTTGGGTTGCAGGGGGCTGGAGCAGATCCCAGCTGGTAATAGGCAAGAGGCAGGGTGCACCGTGGACAGGTTGGCAGTCTTACTAGGTAATACTATGTTGCAATTAAGCACAGAAGGTTTTTTTTTTTACCTTCATAACAGTATATATGACAAGACTGACAAAAAAAACCATTCTTATACCCACAGAGTTGGACATAATGGTTTGTTTGTACACACCATTTATGTATTTTTAATGAAATTAGTGTTGAAAGAGTGCAGTAGTAGATGCACAGGGTTTGTAGTTTGAGGTTAAAAAGAAGAAAAAGGTGTAATGACACTGTTTTATCTCTAAAGTGTAACAACAAATATGATTTGAAATAATTCTACACACATTACGTTGTACTAATTCACCAGATAAGGTTAAATTCTGGAAATTCTTTCCAGTGGTGTAGCTAGTGTCTGTACTATATATACATGTATATATTTCATAGTACATATATTCTACTTTGGACCCATGGTATGTTATTGTGCCTGGAAAGTTTAAACAAGATCAGACCACGAGTAGCTCAACAACCTCATAAGACATAAATCTTTATTAAAGTGTAATAAAATAAAATGCACTTCTCCACCTTTAAAAGTTTGACTTGAAGACAAGTCTCAAACAGTGCTCAAAGTTAAAGTAGTTTTGTCTCTTCCATCATTGTCTGTGGGTGATGAGATTATTCCCCTAACAAGGCAGCACATTCAGGCTGATCTGTTACGCATCAGGTTGCCTGATGACTCCAGTGTTGTCGTTTAAGCCCCTGAGTTATTATTAGCTGCCTCAGTACTCCTTTTTAAGGCACAATTTTTAGGAATAAGGCCATTTACAGAACGGAGTGGGATCAAGGGTTAGCGCGGGGTTAGTTTTTTCCAGTTTGGTAAACCCTATTGCTGGTGGATGGAGTCATCCCTGCACCTAATTAGAAGGATATATCAAGACATGTGACTAAAAGCAGGATCTCCTTGCTGGGTGAGCTGTGGAAACTCTTCTCTTTTTTATGCTTTTTTTTTGACTCATGTCTATCTCCTCTTCTCCAGTTAGTCAGTCAGTCAGATATATATAAATTCTGACTACATGGAACTAGAACAACAAAAATAGTTATAGACGATGAGTATGATTGACCACAATCATCCACTGAAATTTAGCCAAAGTTGGTAAAGAAGTGATGATTTTGTGATTTAATGCCCGTGAATAAATCCAGGTCATTTCATTCTGCGTATCAAAAGACATTTATTTAACATTCTGCACACTGCACTTTAACTTACTTAGACTTTCAGTTACCACATACAGCATTTCAAACAACTCTAAACTCTGAACAATCATCTAAAGTAGTGACACATACCAACGCCTTTCTCTCTCCTCTACGCACAAAACTCCACTCTCATTACTTTCCTCTTGAGGTGTTTGTTTTTTTTTCTTGTCCACAGAATTTCATCAATACATCATCATAAAAAAAAAAAAGATTGATGTCAGTTGTTTTGGGTTCAGCGCGAGTACGAGATACACTGCCCTGAAAAGATGCTTTGATCCAAGCCTTCACCTCTTCATTCAGTGTGAAATAACTTTTCAATGAAGCCAAATAAAAAACTGGGAACAGCAGCCTCCCTTATCTCGCTCTGTGTCTGAACTAAATGTACCACAGAGTCCTGGATTTGCGCTTTAGACTCAGGTAGGCATCAGAGTGCAGGAATCTGGGGCAGGAATCTCTTTCCATCAGCATGTAAACATGTTTCTGTGCCTCGTCGAAGCAGGAAACTGTCGGTTTCTCCAGCGACTTCTTGATCTTCTCTCTAATGTGGTGATCTACATTGATCTGGGGATGGAGCAGACAGGAAAGTCAACACATGTATAATGTAGAATGTGGTGGAGTGGAAGTATTTACATATTGGTTTAGTTTTTAGGTCACTTGTAAAACCACACACACACAAAACGAGATGCTGAAAAATACAGACTGTGAGTTTACAGTTTTTCTTGATTGCTTTGACCTGCTTGAAAAAACTGAGGATCCACTTGGTTTTCTTCATCACTTTCTCAGCAGAGCAGAAGTCTTCTCTTGCAAATGTGTTAACTCTTTCTCATTGGTTTGACACATTTTTTTTTACATCTTTTTACAAAACAGTTAGCATGAATGTCATTCGAGCAACCCAAACTCCATTATTTTACCAATAGAATAGAATAGAATGGTTTTATTGTCATCAAACATGAAGCATGACGAAATTATTATTATTATTATTAAAAATGGTAACCAAACAGAAACCATATATTCTTAACTATTAGACACTACCTAGATCAGTATGAAACCACTGAAGCACATCTTTGAGACTCACAAATCTTCATTTAGCAATCAAAATACAGGCGCTGCTCTATAGAGGATATTGAATGTGATGTGGATGAGGCCATGTGGCCCCATCATCAAGAGGGAAGAGGTGGAGTATCCATAGTGGCTATTTCAACTCATTTCTTATACTATTTTATTTTGGTTTATTTTTTGTAATATTGACAGTATTTCAGTTTTCAGCCAAAAAAAAAAAAAAAAAGCCACAAAATCAATATAATTTACAATTAAATGTTTCGGATTCTAGCAAATGGCAATTTTGACAACAGAGAAAACCAGATTGATTGCTAATTGAAGATTTGTGTAAAGGAGTGTCAAACAGATGCCTCAGTGATGTCATACTGATCAAGGTAGTTTCTTATAGTTCAGAATACATGTTTTTTGTTTGGTTACCATAGTTAAAACAATGGAGTTTGGGCTGCTTGAATTACATATGGGTTAACTGTTTTGCAAAAAGATGTAAAACTTGTGTCAATCCAATGAGAAAGGGTTAACACATTTGCAAGAGAAGACGTCAGCTCTGCTGAGAAAGAGGTGAAGAAAACCAAGTGGATCCCAGTTTCTCCTTCCAGGTCAAAGCGATCAAGAAAAACCGTAATGATCTAAGGAAAGTATTTTTCTTGAAAATCCCATCCAGCTCAACCTCTAACATTTTACAGTCACTAAATTAAGTTTGATCAATTTGTCATCCACTGAGAAGGATCATGGGATATCAAAATACTTTGTTTTTACTACCCTGAAAATCAAAATTCAACTGACAGTTTTTAATTTCCACCAAGCCACAGCCTCATTACAGCAAAAAAGAGTCCCTCATGAACTAAGTTGATCTTTCCTCAAAGTTGGCAGTTAGCCATGAGAATAGAAACCAGGTTCTCCAGTAGATTCAGGTTTATTGAAATGCTGCCAAGCCCCACCCCAGTCTCAGAGGAAGGATCTTCACCCACAATGAACAGTATGCAGGATGTCGCTGTACAAGAGTGGAAATTGTGACATTTAGTAGTCATCCATATTGCTTCATTGACATTGTGAGTCTTTTACTCATTCCTCTTCCGGATGAAGTGCTGATGCAATAATACTTTCCCCTGTTCTGTAACGTCTGTTTTGTATTTGTTCATAAGATCAGCATATTTATTTATGCTGAAAGGCACAGAAAGCCATGAACCACCAACCCCACGTTATCCCTGATCAACTGACCTCTCTGCAGGCCGTGGGCTGGATGAACTCCTGGTAGATTTTCTCTGCTTTCCAGTGAAGGTCGTCCGGTAAGGCGGTCGACCGAAAGTCTTCACATGCGAGCCAGAACTCGATATTTTCCTCGCTGAACTCAGACTGGAGAAAAGAGCTGAAAGCTGCTAAACACTCTGCAGAGAGAAAGCATGTAATTATTCATTGTTTGAAAGCCATTAAAAGGATCATGAGGGTGAATTTTGTGAACTCCTTACTTTTATCCCTCAGCAGTTTTTCCAGTGTCAAGTGGAGTTTACGGTCAGTCTGCCAACTGTGATAAAAAGAGATCTGACGATTAATTTCCACTTTAATGAACAGCAGAAGACTAACAGTGTAACATACAATATACCTGATGTTTGAAGGGCACATCTCATCGTTTATTTTTTTCACAGCGAGGCACTGGATGTCCTTTTTACTCCTCTTTCTATTAAGCACAATATCAATCCTGTAAAAGAAGAAGCTAAACTTAGTGCTAGTTTATGCCAATTTTTTTTACACTTTTTAACTATAAACTTGTCCACCTCACTCAAAGCATTTTTCCATATCATTGACCTGTTTGGCTCACCTTCTGGGCCGCTTCACATTTGGCATTAAATCCTTAATTTCATAAAACCGAATCCTCGAAAACAAAAGTTTCGGCATTTTAACATCCCTGGTAATAATGTCCTCCGAGGAGACACAATAGTCTGTTGTGATGTGTGTAAATAGATACACTTCCCTCCTGGGCTTGTCTTTAACTTGCACAATATCACACCTGTGACGCTGAGGGCCTGCTGGTACAGGTAACTAAATACCATTCAGATAAACATACAGATGACTGCTGTTCACTCTCCCTGACTCACACCTGTAAAATTCCAGTGGGAAAGGATTTTTATTGACTTTGATTTCAGGACAAAGGACATTTACCTTGACTCTCTGTTATATACACTGTGCTTATGAACTTATGGACATGTATATTTTAATGGGCATGTTTGTGTAGAGAAATTCTTGGGGCACTGATTGAAAAATAAAAAAAGATACTTAAAATTAGCCCAGAACCGAACAGTTACTAATGTTGGACATATAAGACATGTCCATTTATATGATAGAAACTGCTATTATACAATTTCTAGTAAGGTAACAATTAACATGCGTCAAGTAGAGAGAGGGGATTTTTTTCATGACTGATCAAGAAGAATATTGTTATTTAGGGGAATTTGATGGTATTCAAGATATTTGCTGAGTTATCCAAAAACACTTTCACTTTCTCTTTTCTGTCCGGTTAGCTTTATTGTTTTTTAGTAGAACACAGAATGGTGGAATAAAATTATACAACAGTGCACATAAAAAAATAACAAAACATACAAACTAAAAGCTCAAATAAAACTAGGGAACTACATTTTTTTCAACAATGAATTGATTCTACAAGTGGCTATAAAGAGTTTTTTCAACAGTGTACTTAAAGTTTGGTACACAAAGTTTATTCTGGTGTGCCACAACTCACCACAGTTTTTCCAAAGATTAAAAAAAAAACCAATGTACCACACTTCATCTGTCCCACATCACTTCATTACGATAAATTTAACCGTTGTTACTCTGTATCACACTGAATGTCGAGGGAAAACATGCCCAAAAAAATGCACAATTAACTTCTGAAATCTTTGACTGAAATCAATTTACCGTATTTTCCGGACTATTGAGCGCACCTGTCTATAAGCCGCTATTGAATTTATTCGAACAGTTTCATGTGGTCCACTCTGACCGGGTCTGATGTGACGATGCTAAATCTATCAGTGGCACAGAGCTTGCTAGAGCCAACGAGCTTTGTGCCACTGATACATGAGCCACAGCGGTGTTTAAGTTCAAAGCGTCAGAAAAAAGTAGCGGCTTATAGTCCGGAAAATACGGTAACCCATTTTAATCAATTTGAACTTCTTCCTAAAAGACTAATACTGCATGTCCTCAGATGAAGAGACCATGACTGTAAAAACCTCAGTCCCCTGGTTGGAAACTATACTGTACATGTACAATCGGCAGATTTTGAGCAGGTCTTTTTTATATGTGATGACAAGGGAACTGTTGAGGAATCTGAGTCATTTGTAGAAAAGTTCTTAAAATCAAAAGCAGCTGAAGTTTGCTGTGTTACCAGGTGCTAAAGAGAAACACTGATCAAAAAAACTCCCAGACAACAGATTGAAAACCTCTAAAGGTCACGCAGAAACTGAAACATGCTCTGACTTACATAAGGACGACGCAAAAGAGATAGGAAGTTAGCGGGGAAGTTTCTATATGTACCGAAACTCAGCAACTAGGCCAGACAGTTCTCAGAATAACTCCAGAAACAACACAGTCCTCTGTCTTTACTGTAATAAGTTCATGGATCTCATACATTAACACACATACATGCACATTTTTCATTATTACATGTCTAAAGTTCCTCTTGCCTGATGGCATGTGACACAGATTGACATGGAAATTTTACAACATGAAAAACCCAGTGCTTTTTGAGTGGGTGTGTTAGTGTGGGTGTTCTGTGGATTCCCTCAGGGGTCTCACTGTTGTGGTATACTGGTGTGTTTGTGGTTAGCAGAATGGTGAAGTGGGTTTATTTCAAACTTTCCACTCTACCTTACTACTGCACCATAAAAGATGCACGTGCAGTTCGGGGACTTGGCTTTCAGCGTCCGACGCCCTTAATACCGTATGCATGATTGAACTGAACTTTCACATGAGAGCATGAGAAAGTTTCGAAAATGCAAAATGACTTTGTGGTAATAGTAATGGATCAGTCCATTGAGCTTGTGCAAATGTTTGTAATGTTGCAGAGAACAATCTTTTCAGAGTAAAATATACACTGCCCTGCCAAAAAAAAAAACAAAGTCGCCACCTGGATTTAACTAAGCACATACGTGGGTAGGTAGGTATTGGATAATTACTGCATGGGTGATTATCTTTCAGCTGGAAACAAGTTCTTTAACCCAAACTGATGCAATGACTAGATTCTTATTCTTGAAAGACACATCCTGTGGTCATGGAAAAGATGCTATGCTGTTTGAGAAGGGTCAAATCATTGGCATGCATCAAGCAGAGAAAACGTCCAGGGAGTTGCAGAAACTACTAAAATTGGGTTAAGAACTGTCAACGCAAAAACTAGAAGGATAGTGGGGAATCATCATCTTGGAGGAAGAAAGGTGGTCGGAAAAAAGTCCTGATTGATTGTGATCGGCGATCATTTAAATGTTTGATGAAATGAAATCAAAGAAAAACAACAGTAGGACTTTGGGATATGTTTAATGGCAAAAGAAAGACCATTTCCACATGTACAATGTGAAGGTATCTCAAGGGATTGGGACTGAACAACTGTGTGTAAGAAAAACAGGGAGGCTAACCACCAAAAAAAGCTAATCTGCTAGGGAGCATAATGATTGGACTCTGGAGCAATGGAGGAAGGTCATGTGGTCTGATGAGTCCAGATTGACCCTGTTCCAGAGTGATGGGTGCATCAGGGTAAGAAGAGAGGCAGATGAAGTGATGCACCCATCATGCCCAGCATGTCCTGTACAAGACTGTGGGGGCATGATCTGGGGTTGTTGCAGTTGGTTGGGTCCAGGTTCAGCAACATTATGCCCAAAGAATGAGGTCAGCTGAATGTACTGAATGATCAGGTTATTCCATCAATGGATTTTTTCTTCCCTGATGTCACGGGCATATTCCAAGATGGCAATGCCAGGATTGGCCACCGCAGAGTCCAGACCTGATCCCCATTGAGAATCTTTGGGATGTGCTGGATAAGGCTTTGCGCAGTGGTCTGACTTTCCCATCATCAACACAAGATCTTGGAGAAAAACTAATGCAGCCTTGGATGGAAACAAATCTTGTGACATTGCAGAAGCTTATCAAAACAATGCCACAGTGACTGCATGCTGTAATTACAGCTCAAGGTGGAACAACAAATTAACAAGTGTGTGACCTTTTTTGTTGCAGTTGACTTTTTTTTTTGGCCAGGCAGTGTATATCTATGTATAACTTTTTTTCTTGTTCATAATGTTGGAACTTTTCATTTTCACACTTCAATCATCACTCCTGAATTCATTCAAAAACTTCTCATTTAAAGGACGATGACTTTTTTTCCAATCTTTAAAAAAACAAACAAACCCACGTATGTTTCACATATGTTAACTTTATAAGTATTCCTTGCTAATTTGTTTACAGTAACCTCTTAGTTGAGTGTTATAAGGTTATAATAAACTCAGACTAGATACAAATAATGCTGAAAAACGGACCCATCCACTTTGTCATATTTCTCCATTAGATAGAAGATTAGGTTTATACTCGAGTAACTCTAGCCAAACAAACAGTAAAAAGTCGACTGCTACAGTTATAATTTCTGGTGGCAAAATTAATAACAGCTGTCAGGTTTTGATCACCACTTTCAGAGATTATTGAGGTTTTGACAGTAGTACACCACATAATAACTGAGTTGTCATTGAGGAGGTTAACAGGGCTCCAGATTTCAAACTATTTTCCATTGAAAGGCTTGTAAGAGCAGTTTTCGGACCAAGAAGCCCATAAAAGGTCAATTTGATATAAAAATAAAAACTTCGGACTGGCTCAAATCATTTTTTAAGTGTGTTTTATGTCCTGATTTGACTACACTGGAATAGTCTGTACTGATAGATCATCCATATCCCTGGCATAAAAAGGAAAACGCCTTTATAGTAACACCATCCCCATTGTATTGTGTTGTTCTTGTCGATGATACATCTTTGAAGTACCTTTCAAGTAAAAAAAAAAAAAGATTATTTGAAATCTAAATCGATCAGAGTTGTCACCTTGTGGTGAACCACCTGCCAGAAGAAATACTTTCAGTCAACCTGGTTTTACATCATGAAGCCTGTTAGTCATCCTGTTGCATACCTGATGTTGTTTCTCAATGAAAATGAAAGACAAACAGCAACAGAGACCGGAAAGGAGAGCAAACGTCAGCCACCTTATCTCTGTGATCTCTGCACATCTGCTGAGTCAGATTGTGCTGAATATGAAGTGAACACAGGATGTTGTTTCCGTCAAACATTTACAGTCTTTTTAATCTGTAAAAATGATTTCATTGATTTACTTCAGTACTCTGAAGGTCAGCGTTTTCAGTTTGTGAGCTCTGAAAGCTGAGCCTCTCTAACCTGTGACCCACTGCAAATGTCTCTGAGCCAAAAATCCAACAGTGATGTTCCCCTTCTTAGATCTTAATAGTTTAGAGTCTAGAGGTCCAACTTTTCAGCATTTTAGAAGAAAGCAAGAACTAATAAATCCCTGGTGACCACTAGTGTCTGACAGTCAGCAAAATGCAAAGAGGTCTGGATGTGTCTGTCAAAGTTTTATTGAAACAACATTTCGAAAGTATCCCACTTCTGTGTTGTGACGTATGCCGGGCAAAAACAGGATATTTTGGCGGCACAAAATGTTCGAACCAATTTGATTGGATCACTGAAACACCACAACTAGCTAGGGCGCTACATACTGCAGCAGAAGCCACTACATATGTTGTGGTTTCTCCGCCATTTATTGGAATGCTGAACATGGCTACTGCAGCCAACACCAAAAACAGATCAGCTAAACAACACCCAAACAGATGTTATATACATGTTGCTTGTATAAATATTCGTATGTATATTTGCAACAAAACTGTTCAATAACATTCTGTAAAAAACACAGTTACAAGTTGTTTCGGATTAAACCATTTGTAACTCAACTAACATCAGAAACAGAATCAACACTTCATAGTTCATCACAGTACTAATGATACTGCTCCAACAAACTACTGATTACTACTACAGCTGCTACTACTCTCTGTCAGTGTTTTCTGGCAGTAATCAAGCTTCAAGATTTAAGCTTTTTATTCTCATTTCCTTTGTGTGTTGAAAACATACAGGTATGAAATACTCCTCCTCCTCGTCCCTCTGTGTTACATAGGACATAAGACACACACACAAAAAAACTACTTAAAATACACAACTGTCAGTGCAAAGTATGTTGTCAGGAGTATGTAAAGAAATGTACCGAAATATAAACTGCTAGTGCCAAATAGGACAATATGGATAGTATAAATAATTCTGAAAGTAAACAATCAGAGCAGTAATACAGTTGTGTAAATACACAAAATAATACTGAAACATAAACTACAAACACAAAATGAATACTATAAATATTTAGAAAATCCTTATCAGCTCTGATGGGAGGAGTCTAACAGCTGATTGATGGACAGATGGATGGAATAATACTATTGGTTGATATATATGTTGACAGATGTTTACTTAATCAAGCTTCACATTAAAATAGGTGAGTCATTGATCACCTACTGCTGCACCTTTGATTGTGACACTTACACACACACACACACACACACACACACACACACACACACACTCACACACACAAATACAGGGTAGGGCACTTCAGTTTCTGTGCCTGCCAGTCACACTTTGCAGCTGCACAGCTTTGCCTTTTCTTAGTCTGTGAGAAAATCCAACTAAAGTGACAGACATTTAAAAATGAATGGTGACATGCTGTGGGTTGATTTCCTCTTCTACACTGGTTGCCACAGAAGTGAAAATTAGCTGATGACTACGACCTTCAGCTGAGAACAGAACATATTTCTTGATCGAACAGCATGTTTCTTGTAACACTGTCCTAATTTTTCGCCACATTACATTCATGTGAGCGTGGCATAATGTTGTGAATGGCAAGGGATTTAAATGGTTCAGTTGGGTAAAGAACTGACTGACTATACACATTACAAACATATGATATTCTTAGTCACAAAATAGCAACATTAGTAATTTACTATCATTCTGTTTGATGCATCATTTTTTTGTACAATATCTTCCTCTTTTGCTATTCTGTTGACATTCAGTAGTCATGGTTACCTTTTCACTAACAGTCCAACGATGGTAGACAGTGATATGAAAAAAATTATAAAGGTACAACTAATACAAAACTGTCATTTTAATAGGGTGGTTACATCTGGTAGTCTAACAAAACCAGGTCTCTGATAATGTCTGGGATCTCGGTTGATATGGACACAAAGGCCATAACTCAACTACAAAGCAGGGGAAAAGCTGTGGTCAACAAATTGACATATAATGCGCCTGCAGATGTTTCACCTAAAAGCGCCTGTTTAAAAATGAAGGGGTTTCTCCAATAAAATACTAGAGCATTTCTAATAATGCTGAGTAATGCAGTGAGCTTTTAAACCCTTGAAACCTCAAAAAAAATCTGACAAATGAAACTTATCAAACAAATTAATGATAAGATTCTGCCGCTAACTCATGCTGGCCTCTTTTGCAGTTCAGTTAAATGAAGGCCCTGGCCAATATTTGAGGAAATATGGTAATTCGGTTTGTGTCATGAAAAAAAAAAAAAAAAAAAAAGGAAATGGCCCAAGTTTAGAAGAAATGAAATATTGCTGCTGCTGTAACATATAGATAAGAGGAAATCTGAATGTTTTCTATGAATTAAGCATCAATCCACTCAGAAAGTTTCCTTTATGCTTTCTGTGATCTTCCAGTAATTGTTAGACAATATAACAGAAGCGCTCCGACCACATCGAGCAGCACTGTTCTGCTCCACTGCAGTTCATAGAAAAAGAAGTATCACTGTCGACGCCAGACTCAGTTATGCGGTGACAACACGAAGAAGACTAAACCAAATGAGTCATCTCAGTGCTGACAAATCACATCAAACGTTCCACTGACACACCGCCGCTTAAAACAATGAAGACAGTCACCTGACAAGCTGATGAGGAGATAACAACTGGACGTCTTAACAATCATTCCTTTCATATTGGGAGAGTTATTTTTAGACCTGTATGTACTGAGTGTCTTGTTCAAATACACACACCCTCTTCCTTTAACAGCAGAGTCATGTGTAGTACGTAGTATGTGTGTATAGTTTAATTTTCTACACTTTCATGGTTTCTCCTTTTCAGTTGCAGTAGTAATGCACTATCAGTGGCTGACTCTTGGTTTATGCAGCGTCTGATGGGTTCTCTGTTACAACTTGTCCATCCAGGTATGAAACACGCACTAGGAAGAAATCAGTCTTTTTACATGTGGTTTTACAAAGAAAGAAGTGCTTTGCTCAAGAGGCAGGTTTTTGGGTTTGGGGCTTTTAGGAGAGTCTGCTGCAGCCTATGCCAGCTAGCCATGGACGAGAGGCGGGGTCCACCCTGGACAGGTCACCAGCCTATCACTGTGCTTTCAGTCTGTGTGTCAGCGACATAATGGAACAACAACTGAACAGATGTTGATGATTTTTTAGAGTGATCATGTATTACTAAAAGAACAAATTTGGCCATCATAGGATGGGATCCTGTCTGAGAAAATCCAGAAATAAGGTTTTTTTTTCTTATAATGGATGGATGGTTAGAAGAAAACAAGAAAAGAAGAAGGAACAAACAGCACACTGCGAAATGTTTAGTTTATTTTTTTTGGGTGTAAAAATTCTGTCACATCCATAGGCTGTATCTTGAAATGTATGCAGAAAGCAGGTCCCAACAATAAGGTCAATGTGGAAGTGTAAAAGGCTGCAATACCACCTATGGCCACTAGATCCTGGTTTAAAAAAAAAAAAGTTCTCATTGACTTCAATTCACAAATTCATATTCCAACACGAAATACTCCATACATTTTTTTCACAAGTCATTCTGATGTCATTAGCTAAACTAAGCTCTTCTTCTCAGTGATCTGGTGGTCCATTTGAAAATAGTTTCATCATTACGTAGATATTAGGCTTCAAAAAGAGGAAGATTGTTTGATTGACAAGTCTGAACATGAGTCCCATCCACATTGTGCAGTGTCATGGCAACAGTCAAATACCAAACCCATGGCTTCAAAATGTGAGTCCACAACCAACCGGTGACGTCATGTTAGCTTCATCTCTTGTACAGTCTGGTCAGATCTTAATGTTTTTTCTTGAATATGTACGCCCACGTCCACGATGAGAGTGTGTACAATCTAAGACAGTTTGGTGGAGATGGATCATACCTTTGTGGAGGTTTGTGCTCTCAGGGTACTTTCTAGTCCAAATCGTAAATTCTATGCACTTGTGTTCATCTTATAAGCTTTGTTCTAAGGTGTTATCACAGTAGAGGGTCAAACTTCTCATTATGCTGAGCAAGTTTTTAACATCAGAACTAGAAAAAGTAGATCATAAGTGGAGACTGTAAGATTGCTTTTTTCCCATGTCAAGACTGGACTGTTAATCACTGATTTTTATTTTCTTTTCATTCTTAATCTCTGATAAAAATAAACAAACCACCTATTTGATATTTAAAATTCACTTGGTGACCTCTGTTTGAGTCAGTATTTTTTAAAGAAGTGATATTGGTGTCATATAGTTTTGCAGAGTGTTCATAAACCTAGAATTTCCCCTGGTTGTCAGTACCATGCCACTTTCATCAGTCTTACTGTATAACACAGTCTTTGGATGCTTTCAGCGGAGCTATTGTGACATTAGCGTTTCATAATAATGGAAAATCATGAAATGTTTCAACAGACCAAGCCTGACTGATTGACAGGAAGTGTGCTTCATGAGATACTGATGCTCACAGCGGCAATAATATCCTGTGAGAGATCTGTAGACCAGAGAGAAGTCTGGCACTTTCACTTTTGTTTGGAGGAACATGTTGGAGTTTCTGAATAAAAAGCAGACGTTTAGGTGTTAAGTTATATGTAGAGATATGGCCTAAATTGAGAAGTCAGACTTAGAGTTTATTAAAAGAAGGCCTGTTATTCCTAAAATGGATCTTTTACAAATAGCTTCTAAAACAGCTCAGAAAAAATGATTAATACCTTTTCCAGGTGGCAATAAATAAGTGGATTATAGTGATATTTCAAGATGATTGTTCTAGATTAGGGTGATAGGAGTCCTAAATTAATTAATCATTATATTTAATGAATAAATCATATATAATAACATTGATTATTAGTATTCCCCACCAATATGAGCATAGAATATATATTAGAGAGGGACATAGTGACTGTGATATCACCTGTTGATTTGTGGACTTAAAGCCATGAGTTTGGCATTGAGCGTGGCCATGTTTAACTCCAGTTGAGCCCACAAACCACCCGTCAATCAAAGTAACTACATCACTAAATATTCCTCTTTTCAAGCCTAATATCAAATCAAATCAAATCACAATGAGTTGTTCATGATTGAAAATGAGCATTTTTGAATTAAAGTCAATTGGAGCCAGAGTTTTTGGAGTCAGCATCGAGTGTCCATCAGTTGTATGGCACTTTTTTGGCCTTATTTTTGACACCCAGTGGCTACGTTCAGCTTTTATAATCAGTCTATGGATATGACTCGGTTTACTTTAGCAGTTCTTTTGAAAGCCTTTGCAAACAACTTTATGAAAGAATATTTACCATTATTATCATGAACATGCATCATAGGCAACTACACCACCATCTTTGGAGAAGTATTTCCACGCTTTACTTCCTCTTCAATACATATTTCCCAGTTGTAGGTGATAGAGGAAAAAACCTATTATTTAAGAAACTAGAAAATATGAATTCAAAAAGTAACTGGTAACTACAGCTATTAAAATACATGCTGAGTTGTAAAGGATACAATATTTGGATATGAAATGTAGTCTAAATGTAAAGTCGCAGCAGTAACAAAGTAGAATCATAGATTTGTGCTTTAGATGAGAAAATTTTTTTTTATAATGATGCATATTAAATAACATATACACTGGCATATCTGTGAAAAGTCAACAATAACCAATATGAATTGTCTGGCCTTAATGATGAAGGTCCATGTGTTGTAGCTGCAAAGGAAAAAATACTCAAATGATGGAAGAAAGTTTTCCTAGATCAAGGTACAACTATGTCTGACCACAACATCTGTCAGATCTTTGGCATTTACTAATGTTTTATCTGGGATTTCTTTGTAGATAAGAAAAAAAACTACAAACACCCAGGAGCCCTCTTGGGACATGTACATTTGAGTGGTGATGTTTTAATACAAAATATCAAATTCTACAGGTGTACATGATTATAACACTTCAACAACATAATATTTTCCTCATTTACACTATTTAAAAATGAATTTGGAGAGAATTTTGGTTGCTTCAATTCACAACAATGGGCTGTGCGTCCTGATCCACACCTGGGAGCAACAACAACAAACCTGCTGTGACTGTGGCTGCACCTGTGGAAGTGTTTGGGCCGTTCTCTCAGCGTTCTCCAGAACTGTATCTGACACCAGATGTAGGTGTTTTCTGAGCCAGGAGATGAAACCGCCAGCACAGGGTCCAGGTCATTTGTGTGTGTTTTCATATGTAACTCGTGAAACCCCCCCCAAAAAAACAGCACTTTTGCGGGATTGGGATGTATTCTTCTAAGAACAGAGATATGAGCATTTCTGCTGTTTAAGAACACTTTAAGAACACTTCATGAACCTGACTGTTTCTTGAGAACCTTCTTCAGAACAGATTTAAGAAAGATATTGGTGAACGAGACCCATTTTTTTATTTGAAGAGGCCAGAAATGAGTCCTGAACTTCATCTAACTGAACAAACAATAGAAAGAGATGGAACTGTGGGAGACTGTGATTTAAAGAAGAAAAACCATCAAACCTGATAGAACTGGAGCTGAAAAAGCACAGGTCAAACTAACATGTTTGAAGTGTATACGTGTCGTTAAAAGCTGTCGATCGCAGGGGTTGCTTGGACAGGTTGTGCTGCGAAATATTAAGTTAGGGCTCGCCATGACATATTAATTTGTTGTATTATTTATAATATGTTGCAGTGAGAATAAAAACCAGCACATCTAACTTTCAGTGTTCTCTAGGCCAGTGGTCCCCAACCACCGGGCCACGGCCCGGTACTGGTCCATGAGGGATTTGTTGCCGGGACACACAGAAAGAACAAATAATTTATATCAGTCAGAAAGACCTTTTATTTTGAAAAATGTCCGGATTCTCTCCTACTTAACTTTTGCCTATGCCTCTTGACATGTCAGTACGCTTGTCTTGGTCACATGATATGACGTATCACATATGTTACCCAAAAATAAGCCCGCAAACTAGCAAAAAATTAGTAAAAAAACAAACGTCTATGGAGAGCTTCTTTGCAAAGGGGAAAAGGCCAACATCACCCTTTTACCCCGAACATTTAGCTGCTTACAGAAAGTGACATGTGTCAATCAAATCACTGTAATTCATTTGTGCTTGCGACATGTTTCCATCTGATTCTGAAAGCAGACAAGCGGAGCTGGGAAAGCCACATTCATTCATTGACACTACCGTAATGTAGGTAATATGTACAGAACGCTGCACGTCACGATATGCTTTAATGCCGTAATGTATGTAATATATACAAAATGCTCCACTTGTTGGCTTTCACAATCAGCTAGAATCACAGCACTAACACAAATAGCTGAGGAATTACGGTAAGTTGGTTTATGCTAGTCACTCTGTATCGCCAGTGATACACTCGTAGTTAGAGGTTTAATTTTTATGCCGGTCGTGTTATTTTATTTTTGCTGTATTTATCTGCCACATCTTGAAGGCCACTCCATGAAAATAATCCTTACATTAAACTGGTCCGTGGTGCAAAAAAAGGTTGGGGACCCCTGCTCTAGGCTATACGTAATAATACAATTCCTTTTTTGTCAGTTTCAACTTCTTTTAAGAGTTCTTTGTGTTTCTAAGTCAAATGGTATCATCATTTTGTGTTTTCTCATTTGTATTTGTGTTCTACTTGTGTTTGTATTTGCAGTGTTGTTATGCATGTAATGAGTGTGGCTTATCATTCATCAAACCAAACACAGACACAATAAAAAAGGCACCAAGGCCTGTGTGTGTGACTCAGGTGAATCGAGACAAGACCTTCAGCTGTTTGAGTAATCACACTCACCAGCTCATCGTGACAAAGAGGCTTTTTACAAAAGCCATATGATGCTGATAGCGTCCTCTTCGACAAGGGCTCATGCTGTGAGGACACCTAGCTGCTGGTAGTGCTTCTATGTTGGTTTATGGAAATTATCCCAGATGCAAAACCAGATGAATACCTAAAACAAATGCGGCCCCTGAAATAATTAAGCATCTGACAACCCATCATGCTTGGTGTCATGCATGAAAGCGCTGCAGTCGCAGGGAGAGATGGAGGGAAAATACAGAGCGATTTCTATTGGTCTTGTTTGTTGTGATGACTCTGTGTCCCTCTGACCCTCTGTGGCCAAACCTGAATCCCTCTGTTGTCTGAAACCAGCTTTTCCATCATCCTGAGAAAAGTCTCATCTGTGTGAGTGACAATGTGGAGGAAGCGAGGACTTCCAGTATTCTTTCTACCGCAAAGGCAATCAGTTTCAAATTTCTACAAAAGAAAAGTACAGAGAGGGGTTGTGATCCTTTTGTAGTATCTAGAAACCTTTCTTATGCTGAAGATACAACTTTGTGCAAAAAAAAAAAAAAAAAGTCAGACAGTCAGATGAATCATACACCAAAGGAAGTCCTTGTCTCGGTTTTAATTCTCACGAAGGAGTTACAGAAATGTTTTTGTTTTCACATAGTTACAGTTCACTGAACCCATTAAAGTGTGAGGGAGAAATGCTCAGAAATACATTCATCACATTCATGCTTGCTGTTATCCTGAGTGCTAACACTGTAATGGACGTCCTAATTCTAAATATATCTAGGATTTAAACTGTTGACTGTTGTTGACAAAGTAGAGCTTGAGTATGGACTGAAATTGTTTCCCATCAACAAGGGATTTCCAGTAAGTGTTGGTTATAAGCTCACATTGATGCATTGTACACACATTTTGCACCAACATGAATCTGCAAAGGTTTTTAGAAGGCTGTTTTCTTCATCAAATAACTTTATTAGAAATGAGTATACATTGCAGACAACTACATTAGCATTTTTGGAGGAGTAGTCCTGCACCTTACTGCCTGCTCTTTGTCACTTTTCAGTCATAGGTAGAAAAGAAAAAGCTTAAATAAAATATTTTTCCCCTAAGATGTACAGTTAATTTTAACTGATCTGATACTTTTCATATAAGATAATAATCTGAAAAGTAATGAGCTTACTTGAGTAATACAGCTTGGATTTTTTAAAAATATTATTTTTTTTTTTGCTGTGGAGTAAAAACTACAATATTTCCCTCTGAAATATGGCTGAAGTGTAAAGTAGCAGCAATAGTAAAGTAGTATTTTTTTTTTCGGCTGTATATGTTCAATACGATGTATCTGTCATAGGCTGATATCAGTTAATATAACTACCTATCTGATAAAGTGGTCAGGCTCAAACATTAAACCCTTGAACGCATTTACATCACAGATGTAACTCCATGTTTTCATGTCTTTCCTCTGAAGCGATCATCTCGGCACGCTGCCCCTCATATTGGTCATCCATTGCCACAGTTGCAAAAAAAACAAAAAAACAAAAAAAAAAAACCCACCACTGTTGTCCCCACAGCCTGGCAGGGTGGGGGAATCAGTGTCGCAAGTGTTTCACCAGAACGCTGTGTGGAAGTGAAACATGCTTTCAGTAGCCGAGGGACGTGAGGCCGAGGCAGCCTCTGGGGAAGTCAGAGTGACAGCTTCCTATTATGCAGGGACACAAGTCACACTTCAACTCCAGCTGTGTTTGGCTTTAGTCAGGAGGACTCTTCAACACTCGCTGTTTACAGTGGAGTGAACAATTGAATTTTTCAACATTTACCACTGCTGACCCTACACACATGAAACAGGATTAATGTGGATGTAAGTGCTCCACTCGTTCCTCCCGTTTTCACTTTCACGTGTCTCATTACAGTTCATCATGTATCACTATCTGACTTATTGTTCTGTAATTGCAGCACTTACAGTGCATGGTAATAATAAGTTGCAGGTTCAAACATACAAACACACACAGACACACACACACACACACACACACACACACACACACAAAGTACTCAGTGTTAAAGTTCCACCTGCTGTACAGTTCAAATGAAGCTGCTACTGTACATTTGACAAAACCAGGAGTTTGTCTCCATCTAGTGGTCTAATGTACACACTGTACAGAGTGAGTGAGGCTGCTGTACATTCAAGTGTGAGGCCAGTTCAAATTACTGAGGTGGTAATCTATCACTAGATCCCGAGTCAACAGAGGGCCCACAGGGACTTTTTTTTCCATTTAAAATGTGTTACTTCCTTTGTAATACCAAATAAATCATAAGTAAATACTACTACCACTACTACTAGCAGTACTACTACTACTACCAATAATAATAATTACAATAATATAATTAATTAGTGTAGTTTTGAAAAATATGCATTTAACTTCTTTTTATTAAAAAACAGAAGCAGAAAACAACAACGAAAAAAAATCATAAAAATTAAAAATAACCAATGTATAAAAAAATATCATCAATCAACAAAAGAATCTATGTAAAATGACAGATCCAATGCTTCAGTTTAATTGTCACTATTTATGTCATTTTTTTTTAAGTATATAAAGTGTCATGGATGTATTTGCCAGTTTAATTTACTAAGTAAATATTTGTAAAATGCAAATAAATTGGTGAATGTATTTGATCAAATGTTTTATGTGCAAAAAAACCCCATTGACATTAGACATTCAAATAAATAAATTCAGTCTATTTTGTTAATTGTATTAATATTTTTGTATTTAAAAATACATAAAAATGTCTAAAATAACGAGAAGAAAATCTACACACGTAGTTCAGCAAATGAACCAAATGACATATAGTGAATCATTAAAGGCAAATAAACATGTTGCATGGATTCCTTTCCTTATGAAACCAGCTATTATTAAAACTGACAGTTTGCTAGTTTGCTTGTCTTCTTCCTTTTCTTAAGTGGAACATTGTGTTGCTTGTTTGCACTTGAATGCATCTCCACCTACAGTCGCACACACTGCATGCATACAATAAAACATTTCACTGCTAATGGTCAAAAACTACCTTTTAAATAACACATTAAATGTCACTATTTATCACAATATCTCCAGTATACTCTAGGATGCTGTTTCTATGTCATAACTAGTGTGTGTCTTGACATATTTTCAGTGTTAAGCTTTGATTTAAATGATGAAAGTAATGTAAAATATTTATGGTGAAAGCTGCAGGGCCTCCGACTTTGTTTTGCACACAGGCACACGCTTGCAGCACGACACTGGCTGGGGAGGAAGCTGCAAGAGGAATGCTGCTGGGTCTTCAGATTGTGAGATAGTAGGAAAAAAAACACACTCTTTCATCACTTCTGCTATATCTTTAAAGCCTCTGTATTAAAGCGCCGAACCACAGGAGGAGTTAATCTTTGGGAGTTTCTGTGTTGAGACAGTGTAAAGTTTCCTCCTCCTCCCCCAGAAGTGAAGCAAGAGCAGTCTGTAGCAGTCAGCAGAGACTTGCTCGCTTTATCTCCCACCCACTGCGAACTCCGCCACTCGCGTCTCCCCCGAGCCCGAAGTCCCCAGAGGCGTTATCTCTGCCTCCGCCACTCACATTACATTGACCTGCTGGGGTCATGTTGCCTCCTTTTCTCTCTGTCTGTCTGTCCATCCATCCATCCATCCATCCATCCATCCATCCATCCATCATCCCTTCTTTCACCCTGCTGTGCCTCTTCCTTCCATCACGTCCTGCTTTCCTCCCTCCCCGTGTCCTTTTCAACCTGTCCTCCAGTGTTTGTGTTTGACGTAATGTCTTTCTTCCTTTCTCTCCTTTCCTTCCTGCCTCCCCGACTACCTTCACCTCTCATTTCAGTGTAAACTCTCTACAAATCCTTCATTTCTCATTACAGACTCCCGTCTTTCTTTCTTCTCCCCGTCCCTAATCCCCCGTGCACTCCTTTTTCAAATTAGTGATTCCCTTTTTCTTTCCTTTTTCTCTTCCTACTTTTTTGACCTTTTCTGTCAACCCCTCCTATCCTATCCTATCCTATCCTATCCTATCCTATCCTATCCCGAGTATTAACCCCATGCTGAGTTCTTCCAGGGCCAGAAATAAAATCAGATAATGCTGGACCAATCAGAATAGTGGAACATAGCTCCCTGCAGCACGGTGTGACTACACTATACACACACACACACACACACAACTTGCTGTGTGTGAGGTCTAAGAAAGGTTTCATGCATGCATTATGCAGGAAACATGCACACTCACGTCCCTGCAGAAGGTCAACAAAATAACATGAAAATATGCAATGAAGAAATGTCCTAACCTCATGTGTCTATCATAAACCTGGAAAAAATAAAAGGAGAAGTGAATCACTCCCACTGTAGTTTCATTTACAGCTATATAGCAGCAGCATAATTGTTTGAAGTGCGCAGTGAGAGAAAATAAAAGTAATATGTTTGCCTTGTTACATCACCTCTGAAGGAGCAGTGGTTGAATACATTCCCTGCTTATTGTACTAGCAGAGAATACGTAACGCGTCCTTAATTCCCATATCGCTGTAGCTGTCAGGAAGATTTTACGCATTTCTTTTTTTGTGTGGGTTTAAAAACAAATATTGTGGTTTTGCCACAATTAGCATCAGCAGCTTGGCTACAAACAGCCTCGGTCTTATTTAGGAGTCCAGTTTTTTTGTTGATGGTGTGAGAAAAGGATGAGAAGTAATCGGGTGGAAGACTGATCCACACTATCATCAGAGAAAGGTGCTGGATGAGGTGGGATGTCTTCTTTAATGAGGTACATTTTTTAATAAGGTGAACATTTTTACCTCTGCCAACAACATTATTTTTCTGCCTATGTTTTTTTTTTTGGTTTGTTTTGTTTTAGAGAGATAGAGTATTACCAAAGAACAAGTTACCATATTTTCCGGACTATTGAGCGCACTTGTCTATCAGAGGCTATTGAATTTATTCGAACAGTTTCATGTGGTCCACTCTGACCGGGTCTGATGTGACGAGGCTAAATGTATCGGCGGCGCGGAGCTTGCTAGCTTGTAAAAAGCCATCGAGCTTCGTGCCGCCAATACTGAGCCACACTGGTGTTTAAGTTGCAGGGTTCACAGCGTCGGAAAAAAGTAGTGGCTTATAGTCCGGAAAATACGGTACTACAATAAGAAGAATTAATTTTAGCTGGTGACATCAGAATGACTTGTAAAACAAATTATTGACTGAGTTTTTCATGATAGAAAATGACAACCCTTGAACTTGAGGATGCTACCAATGAAACAGTCAGTCTGTCTATCAAACTAACTACGCCTCAAAAATTTTAGATGCACTACCAGATCAACAACGAGACAAATTAGCTTTAGCTAATGATCAGATTGATAAAAAAAAATGTATTAATCGAGTATTTCATGATAGTGAAAATGACAATTTTTGAAATGAAGTAAATTGGAGGCAAGGGTTTTTTGGAGCCAGCACCTAGTATTGCACTTGCCCATTTATATACATTCAATAGTCTGTACCACCTTGAAATCATAACTGCTTTGGTGGGAGAAATAATCACCAAATATTGAAGATAAACATTTGTAGTCTTTAACCAGTGTAACTCAGAATATAAAACAAAGTGTCCAGCTGACAAAACATCACAGGGATATCAGTACGCATATTTATTTAGTTATTATGACTGAACCCCTTTAGTTGTGGAAATTTGGCTTGTTGCCATGGAGACTTTTTAATTTCACGAAATGGCCACAAGTATTGAAAACTCACGTTTTCATTTCATTATTGGCTTCCAACAACATCTTAGCATATGTTGGAGTATATTTTTCACCATGTTTGTATCCTATGACTTTAAAAGTGAAAAACATCCATGGACAGAAAATAAAACTTTTTTAAACAATATAACACAAACATAGAGTCTTCAGATGTAGAAGTACTGAACTGCCCGAGGTCCACAGAGTTGAAAGCTGGCCCAAAAAAAAACCTCTGCTTGTTTTATCCACAGATAAAGCGAGCATGGCTATGGCTACCAGTGAGGGGTAAATGATGTTAACTGCATTAGACTGTACCGAAAATACACCCAGATTAAATAACTTGGACGGTATGAAACCCTTGCCCTCCCCCTCATGTTCCAGGCTAATTACTCATAACCTCAGTACAACAGAAATACAAGCGTCAGTTGGCTCGCTCAGAACAAGGCTGAGAAACTGACATTATTTTAATGATTCGACACAGAAAACCCTGAATGCAGATCAGACTGTGCGGGATGTTGTTAATGATCTCCACTGTAGCAGCTGAAGAAATCCAGCCTGACCTCGTTTGAACTGCCCCGAGTCTGTGATTAGTGAAGACCTGACCACACGATTAGGCTGAACTTGATGTAAATGTATAAAGTGTATTCTCATGCCATTACATTTTTTGGAAATAGGCTTTTTTTGCCCAGAGGATTAGTCCAAATATTGATGTATTTCCTGTTTTATGAAGCACTTCCTCTTTACATCTCTTTACAATGTGTGTGTTGTTTGTCTTTCTTCCAGGACTGTTCCCAGCTGTGTTGAACCTGGCGACGATGGCGGACATAACAGCTAATGCCACCTGCGGTTCAGCAGGTCCAGAGATGTCCTGTAAGCTGGTGGAGCATGTGCCGGGTCAGCCCGTGAAAAACCCACAGTGTCGCATCTGCAACCAGAGAAGCCTGAAACCCTTTGGTGAGAAACACCCGCACCCACAACAAGACTTATAGTCCTGGTGATTACCATAATTAATCATGTGAGATTAGTTAATTAGAGCACAATTGGCCAGATGTTAACCAATCATTTTGTCAGAAATGATAATTATAGAAACCAACTGAGGAATCCATTGCAACATGACAAGATGACAATACCAAATTAGCCTGCAACCATTAGTCACACAGTCAACCACACTGTCATAATAAGTCAATTAAGCACTCAGCCAAAGAGCCAGTCAGTTCATCTGTGAAGCAGTCGATCATTGACGAGCATCCAGTGATTAGTCAGTTAACAAACCACTTAGTTGGTCATCGATCAGCTGGTGAGTCTGAGTGTAACAGTTGACGTTCTGCTACAAAAAGGAAAAATGAAAGATGAGAAAGTGAAATCAAGAAGAACTGAGATTTAATTACCGTATTTTCTGGACTATAAGCTGCTACTTTTTTCCGACGCTTTGAACTTAAACACCGGTGTTTCTCATGTATCGGCGGCACGAAGCTCGTTGGCTTTTAACAAGCTAGCAAGCTCCCTGCCGCCGATACATTTAGCGTCGTCACATCAGACCCGGTCAGAGTGGACCACATCAAACTGTTCAAATAAATTCAATAGCGGCTTATAGACAGGTGCGCTCAATCGTCGGGAAAATACGGTACTTAAATTACGTCAAATGTTTTCATGCTTAGTTGCCTTCCTGCTGAGATCAGATCTCCACCAAGGTATAATCCATGCCTGATCTCCACCAGATTGTCTCAGATTGTAGACATTATCATTCTGCATTTCTGATTTCACCAAAATCCTTTAAAAATGCCACATTAGGATTTTTACAAAGAGCCTGCATTGTTCATTGGCTCATACATGCATCTCAACTCATGAGTAAATTGTACCTTGTGTAATCCCCTAAAAAAACATTGAGATCTGTTCTGTAGGTTTTCCATGATGTTGCAGAAACAGACCAATGAACCTGAAAGCGTAACCCCCTCACGGAGGTAAAAATAACAACTTCCAGTTTGACAGGAAGTGATGTGGGTTGTCAGGCCAAGCTCTTTTCATCAGCTCCATTTCTGTACAAATAAAATAAATAGCAAATATTGTAAATGACATGTAACCTGTTGTATCAAAAGTGGAGGTGCTGGGAGGTGGGTTTTTCTTTGACTCTGGATAAAGCCATGTGAGCTGTTTCACCCTGACTTCAGTCTTCATGGATTTCTAATTGTCTCCTGGGCCCAGTGTAATTTTTGTTGGATATTGAACTATTCATGTTCTACTAACTGATAAACTGACAAATTTATTTTACAGGGTTTCAGTCTTTTCAACATCCTTCATTCGCTTTTTGTGTGAGATTTTTTTTTTTTATACTTGCGGCCTTGGACAGGAATAAAAAGAGAGGATGTTGTGAAAAGACAGGAGGCAAAGGACAAAAATTTACCAAAGGATGTATAGCTCGATTTGTTTTGCCAGCATGGGTTTCACACAAAAAAATGTCCCGCAACCACAGCTAGATGATTGACAGGTGACAGTCAAGCTGAAACATCACATCTTCTCCTCGCTCACACACAGTATAAGCACAGCACCCAGCATACATAAAAGCTTTGCATAGTAACCTTTGCTATATAATAAACTCATAATGTGTTTTATCTGCCTGCTCCATTATTTCTGTTATGTGGAGCAGTAACAGCACCCACAAGTAAATTGTACATATGGGTTGACAGTTTTTTTTCGGAAATGAAATAAAGGATGGAAAGGAAATCTATTATTTTTTCTTTTAGGAGGAAGAAAGATGTGCTTTTGATATCTAGTCTTGAATGGTCAAAATGTCAGAGTGGGAAAAAAGAGCGGTGAAAAACATTTTCCTCTTAGAACAAGGTTGGATTCAAAATGAAAATGATTTTTAGATGTGTGTGTGTGTTATATATTTTTTAAAAACAACCACTATGTTCTGTCTTTTACTGTCACCCTCTGTGTGTGTGCAGAGCGCCATCCCATCGAATACGCCATAGATGGAACCAACCGGTGGTGGCAGAGTCCCTCTATAAAGAATGGGATGGACTACCACTATGTGACCATCACCCTCGACTTAAAACAGGTATCGAAATTGTTTCATGTACTGTTACTTCCTGTTTTGCACATGAGATTCTTCCGATATATCTAAACAGTGCTGGGCTAGTTTCTTAGGCCGTTTTTCAATATGCGTACTTGTCCGTACTTACGTTCTCGCATACTCGTGAAACGTCATCAGTTGGAGATCTAGTACTGTTCCAATTCAAAGTACACATCTGCCCGAGAACGCATGAAATACCCGGATGTGTTCTCGCTCCTCCTTCACTATCGAGCCTGCATCAGACCAGACCTGTATGGACTTGGGGAAGCCAAATAACCCTTAATGCATTTTGCAACAGCGAGCGGAGATGTGACATCATCAAGTACACTGGCGTTCCAGCTGTTAACCGTTCACCAGGGCGGTGAACAGTTAACAGCTCTGATAAATAAGAAGGAGCGAGGCCATGGATAGATTTAAAAACACAAGTTAAAATTTTAAAATCAATGCGGTAGTGGACCAGGAGCCAGTGGAGAGCAGAAAGGATGGGGGTGATGTGACTGTGTCTGGGTGCATGGGTTAGAAGACGGGCGGCTGCATTTTGGACCAGCTGTAACCTATGGAGTAACGATTGTGCGATGCCAAAGTTCAGTGCGTTGCAATAATCAATACGTGAACTGATAAAAGCATGAATGGCCTGGCTCGCTCGATACTGAAGGAGGTGCGAGAACACATCCAGGTAGAGCGTCTGCTGCAAGCGCAGTGAAGTTAACTTGTATTGATTTTCACACATGCGCAGTTGCTCGTGCCCTCCATGCCCATCGATGTGGTCGGATCCGCACCTGTCCGCTCGAGTGCTTGCTGACATGTTGGATGACGAGATTTACGCACCGATGCGCACATTTGGATGTGGAAAGTATGACTGGGCCTTTAGTTACTAACTACCAGGCAGTAAAGGTCATGTGATATTTAAAGGCTTGTAGAGAAATAAGTGGAAGTACCAAAAAGTGCAACACCAGCAGTGGCCACTAGAGGTCGTCTCCAAGAAAACCTGGTCCAGAACAGGAAACCAGTGTGGGAGTGTCAAAAAGTGTAGTACCGATGATGGTCACAAGATGGCAAAAAAAAATTAAATTCACAGTTCTTGTCACAAGATGTTGTCACTAAAACAGCTTTTACCTGAAAGAAAAAAGAGAGGTATATTTGGGGGCGTCGCTGGTTTGATTGACAGCCCTGGTGCCCTTTACTGATTCAGATGCTTCTTAAGTTCAGACCCCCGCCCCCTCACTGCTCCCCAGCACCACCCACTTATCCAAATATGGTCACTTCTGCCTCTACGAGTTTAATCCCCTCTTTAACGTTAGAAGTAGAACATTTAAGCAAACTAGTCAGACGACAGTTTGGATAATTTACAGACGGTCCAGCAGCTTTGTTTGCCTGAGTGATAGTTCACATTTCTTCAGTTTCCAGCCTCATGTTTGCTATGAGTGGATCCTCCAGGTCTGAACCAGAAAAGGACAGACAGATAAAGACAGTTTTAAACAACTTTGGAGCTACCATGAGTCATGTGTCTTGACCTCAAGCCTCTGTGGCCTTCATCACACCCGGTGTTTGAATAATAATTCTTTACACTCCTTGTTACAGAGAAGAAAACGTAGCATATTACTAATGAATGTGGAAATACACTGCTCTCACAACGCTCATGTACAAGTGTAGCAGAATATTTTACCTTTGTGAATCTGAAATAAAACAGTTGTTTGAATAAAATAACAAAGAGCACCATCCCTCTCATCCCACATGCTTACAAACGTGTGGGATACATATTGTAAAAATCAGGAGCATGCACACACCGCAGACAAAGAGTTTTTTTTATCCAGCATGACGACACACACAAGTAGATGACTTGACAAATGTGTGTGTGTTTCATTGGCTCTGTATTGTGTATTAATTCCATGGCAGCTTAGCCCAACTTTAAATTGATGCTGCATCCAAAATTTGTCTTTTAAGTATTAAACTGTCACTCCCTGTGGGCCTGCAAGGTGGCTGTGCAAAGTCTCTTCTTTTACAGGATGACAGCTGTGGTTGGCTCGGATTTATATTGGCTGGAAAGGATGTTAATGGTGACTTGTCATTATAGGAATCCATTGTAACTGTCATGAATCAAAGCTGACTGCTGCCTCTGTTCTCCGTGCAGAGATAAACCCTTTTTCATTTATCAAAGCCCATTTAACATCATCAGAAACATGAACAACTCACATTGAGTTGCTGCTGTTGTTGTTGTTTTTGTGTGTGAGTATTAAGTCTTTCTGAAACCGAGACAGCACATTAAGCACTATTAGGAAACTGGATCATTTTAATTGACACAGGCCTATTGTATAATGTGCCGGCCATTTTTATTCAGGGGAGGTTTTCTCAAAGGAATCAAACAGAAGACAGAAAAATAAAAATGAATATGAAAAATGGTTTGACATTAGCAGTTTTGTGTTTTGATTAAATTCCCTTAACTTCAAAGTATGAAGCTTCAGGAAAACATTGGGCAGTTGTGGCAGATAGTGAAGGTCAAACAACATAAATAAAAACCATGCCTACTGATGAGTTACTGTTTCCAATCAACCTCTTCTGCCTGTCTTTAGATGTATGAAAATATGATAATAGTAATAGTTTCTAAAATGTTTAAAAAAGTTTTTTAATGGAAATAAATCTACTGTATGTACCTAAACTGCAGAAGGTACCTTTATTTCGAAATTTCAAATGGGATTGGTAGTGAAGCAAATGTAAACAGTAAAGTTACTACATTACACCATTAATACAGAATCACTACTCCCTTAATAATTTTCAAAATAAAAGTCCTTCAACGCTTCAGTGGATATAAACCCTTAGTTTCTTCATAAGGCTTTTAATGTGAAAAATTTGCATGTCCGCTCTGTTTAATTTAATGACAGTTGGTTTGTAATTGATGACATTACCTTTGCAGTTCAAGATGATGTCTACAGACTTTTTTTAAAACATATATTTTCATAGAAATGATCAGTATGAGGGTTTTACCACCTAAATGTACAGGGTTTAAAGTTGATGGCTTTTTGTTTGTGCTAACGTTGGATCGAACATCATGTCGCTCAGATCCAGGTTGCTTTGCTGTCACGATATTTCTCATGCAATGATTGTTTTTTCTACGTTTACGCGAATGCATCATTCTGCACGTTGTCATGGTGACAGATTGGACGGTATGCACAATCAGGGTGATAACTACAGTTAACTAGTCAAAGATGTGTGTCTGCTGTGTCATCCAAGGAGTTAAGCTGTTGTTTCAGCAGTGCAGGAGAGAGTTAAACCAACTTTCAATCATCTCCTGTGCGACACTCTTTAAATGTAGGTTTGTGTTTTTGACTTGAATTGCTTGGCAGGGATCTCTGTGATTGAGGGGCTGTGTACTGGCATGGGATGATTAAGACTTCCAGTTTAGTTTGGAAGTGTGATTAAACAGATTAGACTGCCAGATTATAATTATATAGATGTCATGAGGGTAAAACTAATGAGGCTGAGAGTTTTACTTTATGAGAAACCCCTGTTTTTTATTTGTGAAGCCAGTCAACAATTATGTTAAAGATATATTAAAAACACCAAAATTTTAGAAAGCACAATATGACAATAAAAACAAAACTTTGACAGAAGGGTCAGTTCAGTTGGTTTTTTTGGTTCAATCAATTTTGTTTTGTGGTCTCACTGGGTCAAGGCTGTATTGTTGGAACATTGTGAGACTGAATCCTGGGTCACGATCTTTATCACTCCCCCATCTCCTCTGGCTCCCTCACAATGCAATGAAATGAATAATAAAAAAGAGAAATGCAACTTTAACATGTAAAAAAAAAAAAATCTATACGATATATTTAAAAACAAATGCAGTACAAATGTCAGTTTTAACATTTTTATTGCAAAATATGTTTACAGTATATATTCAGCATCAATAAAATGGTTTAATACTAATGATGTCAGCTTGAGAGCTGCCCATCACCATGGAAACAAGTCACTGTTTACATTGTGCTGCATGGAGTTTCCTCAGCGACCATATTTGGATATGAAGGGAGGAGTGAGAAGGTGCTACCACTGAGACTGTCAGGTCTAGTGTCATTGGAGACCCGGTCTGTTCATCAAAATAACCACATCTCTAAATCTCTTGTAGATGAACTACCAGATCAACAACAGGAGGATTTAACTTTAGCTCGTGATATCAGAATGACCTGTGGGAAAAATGTACTGACCGTGTATTTCATGATGGGAAATGAGGATTTTTGAATTCACTTCAATTGGAGCCAGAGCGGCCGTCTACCAACTGAAGGGTCGTTGGTTCGATTCCCACTCCTCCCAGTCATTGTCGATGTGTCCTTGGGCAAGACACTTTACCCACCTTGCTCTGTATGAATGTTGAATGACTGCTTTGGTGGTTGGAGAAGTCGTAGGCGTAAATTGTTAGCCACACCTCCGTCAGTCTGTGGCTGTGGCTAACTTAGCTTACTGCCACCAGTACTGTATGACTGGGTGTGAATGAATAATGGTCTTTGTGAGCCCTGTGAGTCTGGACTTCCAGAAAAAAAACGCTATATAAATTCAAACCATTATTATTATTATTATTTTTCTGTGGTATAGCAATCAGGACCTCCTGGTCACCTCCTGTTGGGGGGTTTACCAGACACAGTCAGCTGGTACACCTCCAACAGAAGGTCTCCATGAGCATGGAGTTAGTCCACATCCTGAAACACAGTCTGTCAGAGGAGATCAGGGCCTCTCCACCACTCTACCACTATAACCCTGAAGAAGTCTAGAAGATGCCAGATCATCTTTGTGCTTAGTTTGTGAGGTTTCCAACATTTTTAATTGTTCCTCTGCTTCCTTGTGTTTGGTCCAACCATGCACTAACCTTCATGTGGCTAAAGCCTTGAGTATCCTGCTCTTGCATCCTCAGGACTAGAAGGTGTTTCAGTAGCTGGACTATATATTTAGCTGGTCATGTCCAGATGAGAAGCCTGGTTCTCCTGTGCTGCTGTGAGAAAGCTGCTGCCTCTGTGCCTGATCAAAATCAAACTCTGAACAAAGGGAGCTGCTCTGTCTTCACAGAGCTCTCAGGAAATGATGAGGATCACGGTTGTTACCATCAGAGTGTTTTACCACAGTGTGTAGTAAAACCAGTAAAGTGCTGCATCTCCATCAACAGGTAATTGCAGCCAAAAAAATAAATAAATTACAGCGACTCACCATCAAAGTGGTGAAACCCTCGAGGAACAGAAAGTTCAAATTACAGCAAAAGCTCCGACCACAATAAGCAGAGTGAGGGAAAAAAATGGGAATGTTTACATCTCTTCTTCCTCACTTTGCAATTTCTCTGTACTAATCTTTTCTATAATGACAAACCACAGATGGATGCATGTTGTAACTGAATGATTCTGCTGGTGCCATCATTGCAAAACAAAAACAAATCATTGTAATAAAGAGCAAGATTCGAATGCTAATGTAACATGTCAGTGCTGCAATATTCCAGGTCAGACTCCTATTATTTATCTGTAATTGAATTTAGAGGCACGGAAAAATAGTAACAGGTAAAACTGAGGAGCACCTTTTTATTTATTTATTTATTTTCCTTTGCCAACCATCACATACGTAGAAAATAATTATACCTCTGGACTGGAAGTGAAACAGCAGCCATCTTGACATGTTAATGACTTTAGGCCCATCAATCACACCTTTCACCGCTGTGGCGCCGCTGCTGAATATATATTCAGCCGTAAATGGTCTCACAACACACACACACACACATTCACAGCCATAGAATGCATTTACCTGGTTGATTGTACTCGCTGTAACACTTCTGACCTCAACACACTCACACTTTTATCCACCTTCACGATGCACAAACACATGATCTTAAGCATTTACTGCAGTTAAGGAAATGTTGTTTTTTTTGGAGCCAGACACGACCATATTTGGACATGAAAAGGAGAATGTAATCTAAAAACAGATTGAAAATTTGTGGAGGAACTATTGATTAATTCAATTTTGTATCCGCGACAGTGATAATAGATCACACCTGATGGTTGTGTACTCAACGCCATTGATGTCTGTTTATGTGTGTAAGTGTGTGCATGCGTTATAGTGGGAGTTTTGTGTATATGTACGTGTGAAGCTCCATCAGTCCATCGAAAGGCTATTTACCCTCCGCTGCACTGAATTTCCCTCGTGACCACAGTCATCTCACTCAGAAAATGACAGTGGTGTGTGTGTGTGTGTGTGTGTGTGGTTATCGCCTGTGACATCACCACTCTCATTTCCTCTCTTGTTATTGTTGAGCCTCTCTGGACAGACAGACTAAATAATGAGAACGAGTGGGAGCTGAGGGTCCACGTGTGTCACTGTTGAGACAGTTGATGTCTGTGTATGTTCTTCATCATTTTCAGATGATTTCTTGACTTGTAATTGGGCATCAAGACACATCGGACTCGACGATGCACCAACAGTCCTCCACAGGGACCGGTGGAGGAGGAGGAGGGTTTGGGTCATTTTTATGGTTGAATTTGGGGTTTAAAGAGCATTTTAATGGTTAAATATGGGGTGGAACTCGATTAAAATTTTTTTAATTAATTAGATTATTTTTAGTTAATTAATCTCCCATTTTAATCACGTAATATTTGCCTCAAAATGCAATATTTTTTAATTTAAGTTTTATTTAAGATTTTAGTGGACAACTGAATCAAATAATATACAGACATGAATATTGTAAACTCAAGCTCTTTAAATGTCTGTAAAAATGTATGTACCGTATTTTCTGGACTATAAGCTGCTACTTTTTTCCGACACTTTGAACCCTGCAGCTTAAACACCGGTGTGGCTCATGTATCGGCGGCACGAAGCTCGTTAGCTTTCTACAAGCTAGCAAGCTCCGTGCTGCCAATACATTTAGCCTCGTCACATCAGACCCGGTCAGAGTGGACCACATGAAACTATTTGAATAAATTCAATAGCGGCTTATAGACAGGTGCTCTCAATAGTCCGGAAAATACGGTATACTCATCACAATGAGGTTGTTGTACCTGTGCTGGTTCATTTTT
>OOFC01015810.1:0-15283 GCA_900323345.1 Pseudochromis fuscus | reverse complement strand
CAAGCTAGCAAGCTCCATGCTACCGATACATTTAGCCTTGTCACATCAGACCCAGTCAGAGTGGACCACGTGAAACTGTTCAAATAAATTCAATAGCGGCGTATAGACAGGTGTGCTCAATAGTCCGGAAAATACCGTAATTGTGTGACCCAAAAACATGATTATAGGAGAAATAAGCCTTTGACATGTCTAAATTAAATGCCAAACAATATTCTTATCTTTTTTTGAAGCTTCTTTCTTCACTTACTTTTCCACACTGCAAGCACTTTGTCTAATATAAACCAGTAGAAAATTCCTCGCTGTCTTCATCGCTCTCTGTTGGAAACTGAAATGTTGGATTGAGTTGATGAGCACGGGGAGCTGGACCTTACCTGTAAACATGAGGGTTTTACAGTTCTGTGTAGTAGTTTGTTTTTTAAAATTATTTCTATTAGATTTGTAGCAATTAATGATAATTTAAATTACAATTATCTCTGTTTTCCTTCCTCTCCCTTGCCCTCTGTAGTAGCCCTAAGAGTTATGCAGAGAGTTAATAAACTTGGTGTGTGTAGTTTGGGTGTGCGAGGTGTGTGTGCAGTTATGACTGTGTGTGGTTATTAAATGTCTACAGGCGTCTAGCTGATTAACTCTGGGATTAGACACTGTGGGATCACACGTCAAATCTAGGTACTATAGACACACACATGTCTGATTTCAGTATCAAACACCCTGCCGTGTACAGACTAATGTTTTTTTTATTGTTTGAATATATATGCATAAGCAAAGTCACATGTACGGCAGCATGCAAGTAAGCTCACACTCTTGTGCCTCGAGGCTTTGATAATTACAATCTTTGTTGCAGTGGGATAATAAGAACGCTGTTAGCACTGATTGGTTTGTTTTTCATGCCTCCTGCCTTAGCAGCGCTGCTTTGTTATGAAACCAGACACTAAAAGACCACACAGTCATACAGCCCACTTCTACAAACTAACAGCTTACATCTTCAAACTAACAAGTCTGCATATCTGGATGGAATAAAAACAACAACAAAAAAGCCCACCGCTCGAAAATAACTCTTATTATGCAAATAAAAACAGTTGTTTTTTTCAGGGATGCCTCTGTGGTTACGGTTTGGTTAAGCTCATGCATCTGAAACCATGTGGTTGAATTCAGAAAACATTGTGGTCACAGTTAAAATGAGTCAACAGTAGGCGTGTTTACATGGACCACTTGTAATTGGAATAAATGCCTGATCGGACTGAAACTGCAACATGTAAACACTCTATTCAGAAGGAGATCTCCCGATCCGGTTCAGATCCGCATCCATGGAAACACTTGATCTGATCACCTCTACCCATTTAAGGCATTTATGTCTTATTGTGCATGTATGCCCCACGTGACATAACGTCTTTCTGCTTGCTAATTTCTGTAACGAGTTGTGTTTCGCTACACGAAAGTAGCAAAACACAACTGATTGATGAAGGTCCATTATGAAGTAAAACAAAGCAGAAATGAAGATAACAACATAAACTCCAGTCAAACGTGAGTAAAGCAATCTGATATTATTTCTAATATGAGTTGAAAAATGAGCAATCTGATGGTGGACACAGCAGTTTACAAACAGAAGGAGATTGTCTTCTTCTATGGCAAACTGTTGGTAGATTTAACAGATCGGACAATACGGCGCATGTCAGAAAATTCGTTTTTGGATCAGATTGAGATGCATGAGCACGGGTATCTGAATCGGACATTTTAATCTGATTTGAATGAATTTAATTTGATGATGAAAAAGTTGCTCATGTAACTGCAGCTATTCCTTGTAGAGGACGGTGTATAGAAATAGATGAAGCAACCAGGTCGCAAAAGTAAATGCAGTACCAGTGATGGCCACTAGATGCTGGCTCCAAAAAAACTCCAGCTGGCTTCAATTCAAAAATCATTTTCTTCCATCATGAAATAATCAGTAATACATGGCTGTTGGTCTGTCTGAAAGGAAAGTCCTAATTAAGTGGATATATTTGGTTTCCAAAAGGAGCATATTTATGGGTATAGTCGGTGTGGTGTGGTATGAGACCAGACCTGCACTTCAGTGTCACACACATTGGGCAGTGTCCTTTGGTTCAAGGGTCAGACCTGCTCCCTCACTCCTCCCTTCATATCCAAATATGGTCACTTCTGGCTACAAAAAACCAACATTCAAATGCCGACCTCCTGGCTTCAACCAACACATTATGGTCGTCCATTCTATACACAGCCTATAATAGGAGACAGAAGGCCAAGCCAGACATAAATGCCACTCCACACATCTTCTGCTACATCTTACCAAGCACAGTCATTATTCCTATGACCCCCAGAGGTTGCATTTGGACTAATTATCTTGTCAAAAAAAATCACTTGTCACACGTCCACATTAGTATGTAAATTAGTGACTTTGTACATGCAGTTTATCAGAGTGCAGAACACGTCAAAGTGCTTTCCTTTGGGTGGTTTATGTATATGGTTTGAAATGATGTCATCCAATGTAATTCATCCACTTCTTCATTGTCTCTTGTCCTCTGATTCAGAGATGGGATGGATGAGAGAAGTAATCAGAGCTGCATCTTCTCAAGTGGTAAAAAAAAAAAAAAGACCAGAAAAGGGGAGAAGAGTGTTTATTGTGTTTATGAGGGAACATGTAGAAGATTTGGTTGTAATAAAGTGGTCATATGTAAAGATGGAGTCCTGCTTTGTTTGAAGAAAACAAAGAATTACATGTTTTTTTTCTTTTGTAATGAAGTGGTTGGATGGAAAGAAGCTGGTTTAATTACATAGAAGTGTAGCATAGTGGAAAGGTGAGAGAGATTGGGAGAGGGCGTAAAGGAGAATTCATCATGGGTAGGAGAGTGGGGGGGAAAAAAGAGGCAGAGAAGATGCAAAAAGAGAGAGGCGCACAGGCAGCCTGATCGACAAACACACACACACACACACAAACACGCACAAACACAAGCAAAGGTCACACAGCCATCCCCGCCACCCGGTGCTCAGACAAACTGGTGGTAAAATGCTCTATTTCCCATCCAAATTAAAGTGTCAGTTAATATTAATGTGGAAGTGAAGACTGTCAGACACACAACATCCAGACGCACAAACACACTCACACAAGCGTTTACGCTCTCGCACACAGACACAAATACAGAATTTAGAATCTCGGCTGGTCAATTACGATCCGCCGACGGTGTCATGCATGCGGGTCACAAAGGGATGTGTGCGTGTGTGTGGGTGTGTGTTTGTGTAAAGCTTTGATCAGGCCCAGTTTCACGTCTCGTCCCATCTGTCACATGAAGGTTATTTCTGAATGGAGATGCGGTTGCGTCCTGTATTATAAGAAGGGGGCGAAATATACCTGTGTCTCGTGTGTACCTGAATATTTGCATGTGTGTATATGTGTGTGTGTGGTCACATTTCAGTACATATGCGTTTATGTGTGTGTGTGTGTGTGTGTGGCTGCAGATTGCACACAATTGTTGTTGTGTTTGTCTTGCTGTATCTTGTTGGTGTAAATGGGAACACTGCGGAGGGAGGGAGAGAATAATCCTTATGTATCTCTTTCTTCAACCGACCGGAACATCGCTCTCGCCTCTTGCTGGGAAGCACTCACACGCACGCACATAGACAAACGCACACAAACACACTACCCGACCAAGCGTGAAATCGTAATGTCAGACCTGTTAATGCCTCTAGATAGCAGCTACTGCATCCCGGCGTGGTCCTGCCCCTTACACATAAACTCACGCACATAAATGGAATAAACAAAGAGCTATCTGTCTCACCCTGACAGGAGTGTTCTACTCTGTACAGCCTGGTAGGATTTTGGCTGTTTTTGTTTTTTTTCCCCCTCATATCTGCAGCAGAACTTGTTAATTTTTTCACCCTGGGAACGTAGGTAGCCTCAAAACACAGTTGTACTTGGATGAATGAAATGCGTAGGAGAATTTAAATTCAGAATGCAAAGCCTGTACCGAGATATATTCCCAAGCCTCCTGCCCAGTTTAATTTGCAGTTGTAATCTTCCTAATTGCCTGTATTAACATGATATTTCCACCCCACAACTAATGTTCTGTATTACTTCATTTTTGTGATCATCGTGCCTGTTTTCTGTGAGGCATTTCTTATTTGTTAGAGTCATAAACCATGGGAAAGTAAGGCTGGGTGAATTAAATTTTACGCCTTTATGCGTTTAGATTTTTATCCCATCTATCCCTATTAGCAGTTATACACATCACAAAAAGAAACACCCATTAACTTGTGTAGGACAGTTGCCTTACTTACGCAAGTCATAAACTTTGAAACCTAAAATTGGCAGTAGCAGTTCAGGTTCATTTTCATGCACATTAATTTCACACAAGTTGTATTCTAAGAGGGGATTATTTCTTTGAAGAATATATAGAATTTTAATGTCTCTTTTAGCCATTTAAACGGCTGAAAATTGAGTTTTACCTATTGTTTAAAACAGAATCCAGTGGTGCTTTCGTCTCATTTTCATAACACTCTCTATTCCCAGAAGCAGCGCCTGCTTTAAATTGGTAAACTGTCAGCATCTTCTTGTTCGACAAGACATGTTTGGATGTGTGGGACTGAAAGTATCAAGGAAAATCTACTTTCAGTCATGCTTTTTTTTTTAAAAATAAAAATGTATTTTTGATTCCCAGAAGTTTCAAAACAGAAAATAAATAGTTTGTTGGTTTCAGGGATGTTTTGTTGACAGCGTGTCGACTGTGTTTACATATCAATATCAATATTAATGTGTTTTAAACTCCTGTTATCACTCCACATACACTCTAGATTGAATGTAATCTACAATATCTGATCAGTGCCAGGTACATCACACTCTGTTTGTGTGTGTGTGAGAGAGAGATCTGTTTTTTGTGATGCCAAATTAGTGACTTTGGCTCCGGTCCTGTAATTGGTCTACTGTCGTTTTGTGTTTGAGTCTATTAGGCTGTATGTACGTAATTATCTGAGAATAAACATTAACTTTTTCCCTCTGTATGCTGCCGTGCTCGCTCGGATGTACTTCCCCATCAATCTGTGTATATCTGCAGTCAGCCGTGTGTGTGTGTGTGTGTGTGTGTGTGTGTGTGTGTGTGACGGGGCAAGGCTCAGCGCCACAGAGAATCACCCTGTCAGTTTCCATGTCTCTTCGTCTTCCCCGGCGGCGTCACTCCTCTCCCTCGCTGCACAGATCAAAGAGCTGACACATGCCCCAATGTCCTCTCTCCCCCTTCTCTCTTCTATCTCCACCTCACACTCTCTGTCTCTCTGTCTTTCTTCGCAATCTTAACCTTCCCTCTCTGTCACTCTCCCTCTCCTGCTATCCTCACATCCAGCTTCCTCCCCGACTACATCAGCGGGGATTTTGATTCCATTACTGCTGAGGTCAAAGCTTTCTATGCAGACAAGGTGAGTGGAAACAAAACTTCACCACACACTCTCAGACCTACAGGTGTAAACACACAAGCGATGCCTTTTAACACCATATGTTTGTGTCTGTTTCCATCCAACAATGTCATCTTTCAGTTTTAGTAAGTAGCAAACTTTTTTTTTAGATTTTCTTTGTGCCGAGATGTGTTGAAGTTAACAGAGGATTTCCACTTTTGTCTACACAAGCAGGGACAATTCTGTTTCATGATTTCCCCAGGTAATCAAGTTTTCCCATCTGTTAGAGAAAAACCACTAAACACCCAGACTTCTCTGACACTGACAACAGTGCTGTTTGATATTTGTATATTTATATTTTTTACTACAGCTTTAAAAACCACATTTACATGCAAATAGTTGCTGGTGGTTTGGTTCATTTTGATAAAAGTAAAATAACTTAATATTTTGTAATTATTTCCGGGGAGATTTTAAATTATTTAATGAGCTAATTAAAAGACACATATTGTCAGAGCAGTGTATGTGATCAGCTCAGCTTCAGTTTGAGACAACATATCATTTCTTTCCGAGTGGGAGCGGTGTTGCAGCGTTACAGACCTGAAATCATGCCGCTCGAGTGGATAACTGAGTGTCCAGAGTTGACCGGGGTTAAACAGCCCTCGTGGTCGAGACTCTCCAGGAGATCAACCTGCAGGACAAGAACGTGCAGACTAAATCATCAAAGTGGTTACAAGTGTGCAGTCAGGCATGGCTTTAACTTTCAGTGCTCTCAAGATGCATTAACACCAGCCACCGAAAAACACTCAGTCACATTGTACTGGCCTAACTCACTTCCTCCTTAGGCAGAGTCAAGTAAACCTGATACAGTTTTTCAGTCCGGCACACACTTGTGCTAAACATTGAAGAAAATATATTCAGTTATACACTGCCTCTCAGCATTTACAAACGATGCAGAATTTTTAGTCTTGGAGCCTCTCAGGCTTGTACAGCCTGAACAGCATTCATGGATGTTACATTTACTGTCCCGAATATTTACATAAATATGGGCTGATGAGCATTTTGGGAGTGGTGACACTCTTTTCTTCACATTAGTGCAGTTTTTGGTTATTGAATCGAGCTGTTCATCAATTCATGTTGGTGATAAATGAAATAATTATAGAAATTAAACAAAAAAAACGATCACAGAATTGCCAGATACTGGGTAAATACGAAGGGACCATAGACTGTATATAGAATGGTTGATGCTAAGATGAAGCTAGTCTCATTGGAGACCAGACCTGTTGATCAAACTAACCATGCCCCTGAAACATCCTTTTTGAAGCTTGATTATTAAATTATTTACCGTATTTTCCGGACTGTTGAGCGCACCTGTCTATAAACCACACCTGTCGATAAGCCGCTATTGAATTGTTTCAAACAGTTTCATGTGGTCCACTCTGACCGGGTCTGATGTGACGAGGCTAAATGTATCGGTGGCACTGAGGTTGCTAGCTTGTAAAAAGCACATGAGCTTCGTGCTGCCGATACATGAGAAACACCGGTGTTTAGGTTCAAAGCATCAGAAAAAACTAGCGGCTTATAGACCAGAAAATACGGTAGTTTTTCAGATGGACCCGCAGATCACTGAGAAGAGTTGACCAAAGCTAATGACATCAGAAGGACTTGTGAAAAAAACTTTCGTATTTCATGATTGAAAATGAGGATTTTTGAATTGAAGTCAATCTAGTGGCCGTCGGGAGTATTACGCCATTTTGCCTCATTTTTTTGAGTTTCAGTTGCTTCGTCCAGTGTTGTTTCTGTATGCAGTCTATGAAAGCAACTTTGAAAAAAGTTAAATGCACAGTTCACCTTGACAAATGTAAAAGCAAAATAAACAGTAATGCGATCTAAACTATAAAAACTTGCTACAGAATGTCCTTCAGAGTGTTAATAGGAAGAAAAGAAGCACAGATGGGAAACATGCAATAACTAGTGTTATTTTTAAGACTACACAATCTATGGGGATATTATAGTGAGATAAGCACCAATCTGCATTTTTTTTTTCTCTGTAAGAGATAAATTAAGTTTTGCTGATTAAACATAACACAGTCCAGGTACAAGACAGTGCTTCTCTGGAGTCCTCTGATGACATCCGACATCATAATCTGTACTTCCTGTGTCCTTAGCTGTACAAGAAATTTGTTTATGTAGGCATATTTAGACACAACTATCCAAGGTCGTAAAACAAAATGCAAATGATTTGATTAGGTTGACTCTCCACTGTTCATAACTAAATATATAATTAATACACGGTAAGTCAGACGCTTACAGAAGACGAACTGTAATGCCTGTGTGATCTTTGTGAGTCTGTGTGTAACTTTGATCAGACCCTATTGAGGCGCAGTGTGCCCGGTTTGAAATGCAGATCCAATACCCTATTATGTGCACACACATGATCATACACACTATTGGATTCCTTCAGCTGTGTCACTCTCCTTTTTTTCTCTCTCCTTTCACCTATTTTCCCTTTTTTCTGTGTAGCTGCTTGTAATATTAGACCCCTTTTCACAAATATCACACAGGTTGCCTGGGAAAAAAAAAAAAAAGAGCAATGTCTCTTTCTGTGAGCGAGAACAGACTGTTATGGTAATGCTTTTGAAGCAGAACAATGGCAAAGTTTGAGGCGTTCCTTCAGAGATTTGTTGCAAACGGTGAATAATTCTGCATAAATGGAAACGAGAGAAGAGAAAAGCATTCGCGAGGGAAGGAGAGAGACAAGGGGAGGCATGGATGGAGGGATGATGGAGGAGGAAGGGAGCGCAGGGAGGATGGATGGGATCAAACAGAGCACAGAGAACAAGTTTGTGCGAACCGAATGTGCTCTTTGTGTGTGTGAGCGAGTGAAATAGGGAAGTTGGTGTGTTTCAGGAGAAAAGTGACACTGTGGTGAGGGAGAGACAGATAGACGGAGGGAAAGCCAGAGCGCGGTTGTTTACCTGGATGCTGTAGTTTAGGGCCACTGACTGGAACCTCTACATTATTCAGCAACACAACCCACAGACAGCCAGACAACACTAAAACACTGATTTATACCTCCCTCCATCTCTCTATCCCTTTCTGTTTTTCTGTACTCTGTTATCCCACTATTCCTTATCTCTGCCTGGGCATTTGTTTCGCTATCTGTGTATGTATACATCTATCTGATTGTGTTTTTGTTGCCTGTGTGTGTTTTCATTTTTCTCTATGTGCGCAGGGGTGCAGGCTGATAGAAACCGCTGACCAGGATCTAACAGACTTCACCAAATGCCTCGCAATCATGTTGGAGGAGATTCAGAAGAAAGAGTTGCAGGTAAACCGCACACCCCCGATACACCCCCGATGCTTTCGTTCTCACTTGGTGTTGAATTTTGCTTGACATTTATATTTTATATTTATTTTAAAGGAATAACTTGACATTTGGGGAGATATGCTTATTCACATTCTTTGTGTGGCAGTCCTAAAGCCGCTACTGGGCTGCCGTGATGATGATGTCACATGGGCTCAAGGGTAAATCTCCACCAGTGTTGCTCTTGGCATGAAGAGGAAAATGATGGTCCTTTAGCACATCTTTCACTTTTCTATGTTGTGTGTGGCTCCTATCAGTTAACATCACAGATTGTAGAATTTGTCATGGGGGAGATGGTGATTGGAGGTATCCCAGCAGACTGTCATCCATTGCTTTGTGGTCAAGTGTTTTGAAGCCAGGAGTTTGGCATTTGGTGACACCATTGTTTTTGTTTTTTGAAGCCAGAAGTGACCGTGTTTGGAGAAAAATGTCGAGCAGCGAGGGAGTGAGGAAGCATCCAGGGCAGTTGATGGGGCTGAGCTTGTGAATCCAACTACACTCCAAAATGTTACTCTCTTTAAGGCCTAATATCTAATTAAGTATGAAATTACTTTCGGGTGGACCAACAGGAAACTAATAAGAATAAATCACTTTAATCCTGGTGACTACATCCATCATTACGGGTATCCCCATCCAATGTCTTTTCCATCTTGTTGGGCTACTTTTGTGCCAATATATTGTCTGAACCCTGCATAAAGCTCGCTAATTACCATATAATATGAATATATTTGTTTGATTCCTACATAAATCAAGGACACAAAACATCAAGTTGTGGATTTATAGATAATTTAAATGCTGGACTGGTTCTAGTATACCCTAAAAAACATTATGTTTGTATGAGTTAAACAAATGTAACAATATAATGCATTCATTGAGTGATCTATACAGGCGCCCTACTTTATAGTTCCTAAGATAATCATTTCCAACATCATCTGTAACACATATAGACACTTTTCTATACCTGCTTTCTCCACACTTGGGTCGCAGGGGTCTGCTGGAGCTTATCCCGACTGTCATCAGGCAAGAGGTGGGGTGCACCCTGGACAGGTTGCCAGCCTATCACAGGGACACAGAGACAAACAACCATTCACACTCCCACTCATGGTCAACTTTAGAGTAATCAATCACCTAGCAAGCATGTCTTTGGAGAGAGGAGAGGAAGCCGGAGTACCCGGAGAAAACCCACAGATGCACAGGGAGAACATGCAAACTCCACACAGAAAGGCCCGAGCCGAGATTTGAACCCCAAACCTTCTTGCTGTGAGGCACAAGTGCTAACCACTGCACCACCGTGCCGCCCTTCTCAACGACCATATTTCTTAAAATGTTGAACTATTCCTTTATGCTGCTTCTCGCTGTCAAACACAATGCTTTTATTTCACATTGTTACCATCAGTGTAGCTTTCAGTAACAAGTGAGTAAAGCTCTCCTCTTCCTCAGTTTAATGCCCTCAAGTCAGGCTTTCAGTCCTCAGGTACTTAAGATGAGGTGTTCAGAGGTCAGCAGAGTTCGTCCATGGTTTACTGGTGGTAAATCCTTTGTGTGAGTGTGTGTGGGTGTAGGGATATGAAGCACTGTCTCTGGCGGAAAAAACATCTACCTTCACCTAACATTCCCTGAGACAAATATTTGTTGAATAATATCACTGGAATAATATTAGCCACATTTACACCCACACATGAAATGCAAAGTGTGATCCGCCTGGAATGAAATACTTAATTTTTGTTGTGTAAAGCGTTTCCTAACAACCTGATATCTAAAATATTTTGGAAGTAGCTGCCGGCCTGATCGGAGCACCATGCCCAGCCAGCCGCTACACAGCCAGACACACTCAGTGATCTGATTCAGAAATTGACTCAATTTCCATTTTGACTCTCAAAATGTCAGCTGAAGTGCACATTTCCATAACATGAGAGAACAGGAACACAGTAAACAGCATATTTTTTAATTTCAAGAATTCAGCAGTGATCATTGATAAGATAAGTAGTGCCATGGGACATAGTGTTTTGTCTATTTATCTGTCCTCTTTCTGTTTATCTGTCTTCCTTCTGGCTTTCCTCTTTCCTCACACTCTCTTGATGTCTTGATTTCTCTATCTTTCTATTCTCTCCATTATTAGACTTTTTAAGCAGTGCGCTGAGAGTTGCTCCAATCACTGCCGAGTGTCGCAATCACTTCACATCTCTACGCTAATGAAAGGCCATGGAGAGACATGGAAGCATGCGCCTCATCTCATACGTACACGTGTTTCCACATTGTGCATTTTCACTCCGTTTTGTTTTCTTTTTTATGTCAGTTTTTCAGCGAAGATATACTTTTGTCCTTCCTTTCCATGGGTCTGTTTTTTCCTCAGCCTGGCTAATATTTAATCTGCCTTTGAACTGGCGCTGAGTGTTTGTCCGTCTGTCTGCCTCCAAGAGATAGGAGCCTGGCAATCAGTTTTTTAAGCTCCATAAGAGTTGCTGATGATGACTTTTTTTGTTTGTTTGCCGGGATTTTTCCGCTTTTCTTCTCGCGGTTATAACACTCACTTGAACTTTTGTTCCCTTCAGCATCCAGAATAGGCACAGGTTATATAAAAATGATGATGATCTAATGATTTAACATCATCCACTGTCATATTCTCGCACGCTCACCTTCACTAATTTCCATCCACTTAGCTCGTTTAAGTGAATTAAATACGTAGATGAAATAATGACAGGGTGATTTGCAGATTACAGAGCATTGTGCTGTTTGGGCTTTTAAGATTCACCATATTAGCCTGTGAATGTTTTCCTCCACACAGCTTAGCGCTCAATTTAGAGAATTTATCTCGTATTGTGGCGGGTGAAATCCCAAAGAATGGTATCAAAGGATTATGGTGGGTGGATGAGTGTGTGTTTGTTTGTTTGCATGCATATATATTTATATATGTGGGTTTATCTGTGTGTGTATGTTTGCTTTGGGAAGTGTGTATCTGTCTGCAGGTGCCTATCTATATTGTGTTTGTGAATTTAATACCTGTTTACATCCTTTTTTATTTTCTATGTACTTGCTGAAGCGTCTGGATCTGTGTCCCAGCATCTCGTGTGTGTGCTGATCTATGCTCTCGCAGTTCTATCTTTGTTAGCTTATCTCTCCTTGCTTCACTGTTGCAGACATAAGCAGCACCACTGTTTTCATTTTCTTGTCTTTCTCTACTTATCTGTTCATCATCCTCAATAAATGGACGCAAGTTTTTTTGTGTCGATTTCAGAGCCGCCGCCGCCGCCGCCACTGCTCGCTCCGGTTCCCCCGACCAACCAGGAGAGAGAAGCAGGCAGAATATGTAGAGCCAGCTTGTTAAATTCTCTTCATTCAGTCGTGAGATTCTCCTTGCCCCGCTCGTTGGTTTGTTCTGAGTAAACAAACATGAAATGGGAACAAATAAAAATTCATACAGTTTTTATAGTGTTTGATATGCGTAGCCGACACAACAGAAATGCTGATGGAAAGTGAAGATTGAGCAAGCTGGTGTGTCATTGGAGGTTGAAACACAATACACTTTTTTTTGTCTCTTTTCTGTAGTCATTGTTCCTTGTTCTCCTTTGTCGTCGCTGACTTTCTGTGAGCTTTTATGTCCTCTAGTTTTGTTGACTTGTTTTGAATGTTAAGCTAACTGATAGTGCTCACTGTTGCTTTGGTCCCCTCTTTCATTTTTTTCCCTTCGGTACCAGCGTTGGTCCTGTTATTCTTGCCCATGAGAATTACAGCAAATAAAAATTTATTTACAATAACAAAGACGGGAAGGACATCAAAGATCAATTTGGTAGATAATTTGATGGATGGACAAAAGGACCAGACGTGCTGCAGATAAGAGATTAGATGCTGCTCTGTGCACCAGACCCCCCGCTGTTATCCAAAAACACATTGATGAGCCACACAGTCACACCGGGTGACACGGTCCTGGTGCTGTAAAGAGGGCAGCACATCTGGCTAAAAATACTCACCAACAAATACACCATTTCCTCCTGTTTGAGTAACAGTCGCTAAAAGCTACAGCCCAGCTGTTTGGGAAATTACTGGACCCTTTTAACTGGCTTTTAAAGAAATACACTGTAAGAGTAAATGGCCTTGAAGCAGAAGTTGGGGAGTTTTGAGAGGCAGACTAAAGGATTGTTAATTTACCTTTGGATATAGAAGAAAACCAGCCTTCACATTCTGACTAGATTCAGCGAGGAAATACACGGACATACTCTGTGTAGGTTAATGCAGTGAGTTTCACATTAGTTTGTAATTTTTACTAAATCACAGGGAAGTACTTGGCAGCAAGATTTGCATTTTTACTATTTCATAACCTTGCTTTCGCTCTCTCTCTCTCTCTCTCTCTCTCCTGCTCGTTCTCTCTAGGAGAGGAGAGTTTGTTTACCAAGTGTTGTTGTTTACTGTTTATGCAATGTATCTGCATGTGGGGGCGTCTGCCAGATGTTGAAGTAACCTCAATCTCAGCACTGGGTTTTGTTCGGAGTGCATCTCCTGAGGCAGGAAGTTATAACACATATAGTTCGGTATATTGTGGCCCCCATTATAAGCTAATGCACAAGTTGGATGTGAGTTTTTTCTTACATGTCAGTAATAGCTCATCGATTAACCAGGAAATGATGATGAAGGGACACTGTAGCAGTATGCAAGAAAAAACATGTTTTATAAAAAGTCTGTAACTGTATTTGGAAGAATTATACAGTCATGAAATCTGCATGCATCTACATTCAAATATATTTAATCGGACAGAGAGGTAAAAACCTTTCATTGCTTTGGTTGAAAAGAACCTTAGAGCAGTTTGCTGATGGAGACCGGCAACAAACACCAGCCATCTTGGAATAATGTGCTCATTCAGAAATAGACCTGTAGTTAGATACATCTGGTGATGAACAAAAACAGCTTTTCAGGAGCACAACATCCCAGCAACTGTGAAGCCTGGTTGTAGAGCTGTTGCTCTGCTGCTTTAGGGAACGGACAGCTTGCACTCATTGATTCAGCGATAAATTATGCATTGTATCAAAGAGGGTGTGAAGATGATATAAGGACACCTGTTCGGAAGTTGAAGTTGAACTAGAAGAGGACTTTTCAACAGCATAATGATACTAAGCACACTGACAAATCCATTCACGGACTGGCACAAAGAAATGGAGGGTGTTGGATTGGCCTTGGTAAATCCCACATTTGGATCCTATTGAGTTTTTGTGGTATATATTTAAAATGGGCAGTACATGCAAGAAAACCCTCAAACATCTTGTAACTGATTGAATTTTGCTTGAAGAGTGGTAAATTACACAAATGCTCACAATTCTGCTACACTGCATGCTCCTGTGGTCAAGAGTGGACTGGATTATTACATCTGTTGGTATGATTGCTAAATAAAATGTGGAAAAGGCTAAATGACTGTGCCAATGTAAATGCATTGGCCGCACTATTTACGATTCGTCATGGTTTTTATTATAGAAATTTTGGTATCTAAGAAGTCCGAAAATGACAACAAATGATTTTTCCTATTTATTGTCAATGAAGACAGCTGAACAAACCTCTTTGGAGCCCCATAACTTTGACGCACTTTGAAGTAGAAACATTATTTGAACTTTAAATGGGTCCTAAAGACTTGGACTTACTTAGCCTGAATCAGTGTTTCAATCTCTCTCATGGTTTAGGTGAAGTCACAGTTCACGTTTCTTCAAGATTTTGAACTACCGTATTTCCCACACTATAAGGTGCACCTAAAAGTCTTTAATTTTCTCAAAAACCAACAGTGCGCCTTATAATCCGATATAATCCGATCCTTATATATGGATCAATATTGGCTAGTTATGGCTACCGTAGTCAGGGGGCATATATTGTGATTGCACTAACGTTTGATTTACCGTAGCGGTATCAGACTGTTTCTTTTACGTCTTTATTGAATCAGGGAAAAGTTCCCTCCACGTTTGTGATGCACTAACTAGGTGATTAAAAAGTTGCACTACCTGTTGTACCTTGCTGTTGGTAAAAGATAAAACTACGTCACTGACGTTACCTCAGAGAAAAAAATAAAACAGCTGTTCATGTAGCTTTGAACTGTGACAAATGGAGTTGGAAATACATTGTTTTCAACGAAGGTGGCACAAATACCGGTAAGAGCTACTGGTACGTATGGTACAGTATTGTGAATGTACTAGCTTGTTTTGGAGTGAACAGAGTTGTCAGAACGTTGGTTTGTTTTCTATGAATAAAGTTTGACTGACTGACTTATCTGTTTTGTTGACATTCACTTTAGTGCAGCTTCATCTAGATGGATGATAACACAACCCCAGACACTACAGTAGTTTCTATTCTATGCACCTTATAATGTGGTGCACCCTATATATGAAAACAGTTTTAAAATAGACCATTCATTGAAGGTGCACCTTATAATCCGATGCACCCTATAGTGCGGAAAATACAGTAATGAAAATACGGTAGCCACTAACGGTTGGATGTTTGGCTCTGGATCTCAGTGTAGACTTGTAAAAACAGGAATAGCACTTGCATGCACAT
>OOFC01015807.1:0-19002 GCA_900323345.1 Pseudochromis fuscus | reverse complement strand
GGTGCTGCTCAGCACCCCTCCCCCTCGGGTCCGGCTCTGATCGGGGGTCACAGCCGGAGGGTTATTGTTGTCCTCGGAGGCGGGCGTGTTCCCGTTGCCATTACACTGCTGAGCCAGAGACTTCACCTCCTCTCCCAAATTCTCCATCCCCACATTGAGCTCCTCCAGCTTCTGGATGGACCTGCATGAAACAAACACAAACCATTAGTTCTATCTCCATAAAAACACATTATATGTCTTTTCATTTCATTTAGAAAAAGAAGGAAAGCTTTCTTGCATTTCACCTCTGCCTACATGCAGCCAGTGGGCTGACAGGCTAGTTAAATCTACTTATTACTACAAAGGAAAGAGAACAAAAGAAAACTGAAGAAATGATGTCATTATGCACAGCTTGTGAATAATGTAAAGGACAACAGAGACAGGGAGACATAGGGGAGAGGGAGGACTGGGAGGAAGTCTCTGGGGGCAAATCAAAGAGCCTTTGTCCTCATAACAGAGCAAAAAATAAACAGTTCTCCCATTTTATTTTTATCGCTGAAGCCAAATGTAGATGTGTTAGTTTATGGGACAAAGAGGCGAGATACATGTGAGATAATGCTCATTTTGAGAGGGTTTTTTTGTTGTGGTATAGAATACCCATGAGGGAGTTGGTCCCATGTGATGTGATGTTGCTGATCACAACAGATGGTGCAGTGTGGACTGGAGGAGGAGGAGGAGGAGGAGGAGGAGGAAGGGGAGAGGGAAAGCCACATGGGGCACATGATTTTAACATGTCGTTCTCACCTTCTCTGACAGCTGCTCCTCTATTGTTTGAGGATATTAAAACCCAAACAGTGATCAGCAGGCCGGGTTCACCGGAGCAGCACCGCAACTAACAGCATACGACTTGACAGCTGTCTACATGATATATCGGCTCACTCCCTGTCTGGACATTTTAAACACGTCCTGCTTTGTCTGTACCTGTTGAGGAACTTCTCGGTGAGGCTGTGCTGCATGTCGCTGGGTGGGGGCTCCTGCTGGACTCCCCCCTCCAGCAACATCTGCTGGTACATCTGCCTCTGCTGCTGCTTCTGCTCCAGGTGCTGCTGCACGCGAAGACGCTGCCGGTAAAACTCCTCGTACTTCTCTGTGGAGTCACGAAGCTGAGGCGAAAACACAATGCACCACATTAATCAATTTATATGCTCGAACAATACCAATTTACTTTCTTGGACTACAGGAAGTCATACTGTGATTAATGAGTTTGTTCTAAAAAGGGAGCACAGCTAATTTTGTATAATCCTGAGTGTTGTAGAAAAAATATGAACAACAAAACCCAGGCAACGCGAGGAGCACCAACACTTTTCAAAGGCAGCATTGTGACCATGTGAACCCTGCTCCTCTCTTCTCTTTTGTCGGTTCAGGTATTAGAGGAGGAAGGAGGGTGAGACCCAGAGCTGAGGACAGGTCACTTCCCCCCTCTGTCCTCTGCTTCCCGTCCCGACAATCTGATGGGAACAAACCTACTGTATGTTTGGGGAGCGGGGAGAGACACTGGCCCTGTGCCAGCCCTGGATGGAGGGCTGGCTGAGAGGAAAACAAGAAAGAGAGGGCAGCGATTTGACAGTGAGATCTCAGAGGCCCCAAAAGTCTGTTCACGGCCTCTTTATGTGTCTCCAGGGTGACGGGGGACGGCAGAGCAAAGCACCGAGTTCACACCGAGCAGCACCAGGGGCCCAGAATAGCAACCATGAGACAGACAGACACAGATAGTGAGTTAACACTGTGTTTACAGGCACATGAGGAAGGCAGTGATGACTCATTTTTTTGTGACCTGAGATAAAATCCACCGTCCCCAGCCCCCAACCACTGATCAATGCAAAGCAGATTTATGGATGTTTTGTGGAAGATGGTGATAAATTCAGACGGAGTGAGGAATCAAGCTGAAGCTAAAAATATCTGTGTTCAGATAGACTCAACTTTTAAGAATGAAGCTTCTATTGTCTATTTCCTCTTAATGTCTTACAACAATACATCTGCACATGCACACACTCACGTAAACCACATCCCTACATAGATTCTCACCAAGGCAACAGAGCTATAATAGACTGAGTCACACGTAGCAGGACGACTCACACACACCATACTCAAAAAAAAGATTAATCAGAACTGGCACCATCCCTGCAGGCCACACCCATCACAGAAAGAAAACAGTAGGGACATAATAAACACACATCCTCTGCTTGATCATGTGCGACATCCAACAGGTCCGACGAGTTAAAAGGACAAAGGTCAGTGATGTTTACCTCATTCCTGTCGGTGGAGTCGGCTGGCGGTGCGTCCTCGCCTGGAGCTGAAGCAGGACGTGCGTTCTGAGATCCACCCGAGCTCATCATCTTATCCACAGGCGTGTCTGTCCTTGACCTTCACAGGAAAAAACACAGCCGCAGGTCCGTCAACACATCACAATAATCAAAGCAGCCACACAGGTTTAACTCCTGGTCTGAGCTCTTACGTTTCAGGGGATTCCTCAAAGATGCTGTGGCAGTCGGAGCTCTCCATCATCAGACTCCTGCTCAGGTTCTGCCCTCCTGCGCCGGGGTAATGGAAGTTGGCGAACGAGTGTGACATGGGAGAGACGCCTTTCCCCGGGGGTACCTCCCCAACGCTCGCTCTCTTGTCCTGTCCCGACAGCCCGTAGGACAACCCGTCCAACGCCGGGTTCAAGGAGCGAGACATGTAGGTATCGGCGGACTGGGGCCGGCGGAGCGGGGAGGAGGGGTACGGCGACAGTTTGCTGATGAGCGGGGTGAGGAGGTCAGCGTAGCCGGTCTTGGCGGGCTTCACCAAGCGGTCCACGTGGATGTTGAGCTGCTTCTGTTCGAAGGCGCAGGAGAAGACGGTGTGGGACAGGTTCTGCATCCAGGACAGCAGAGACAGGTCCAGGTCGTCGCAGCCGTTCCCGCACAGCATGTCGACGCCCAGGAGGACCTCACTCTCCGTGATCTCCTCACCCGTTGCCTTGCTCTGCACACATCCAACAAATGATAGGTTTAATACTCATCATTACACAGGCTGTAAGCTAGTTATTAGACCCCAGTGTTTATGTTTTGTTGTCCACACCTGGCAGAACTCCACGCAGCACTCGTACAGGACTCCTTTAAGAAGCAGCTGGAAGAGTCGATCCCTGCTGGCTTTGAATCCAGCCTCGCTCAGCTTTCTGTCTGCGGGGATGAACTCGGCCACCATGGTGCAGGCCTCCTCAAAACACTGGACCCGGGCTGTGCTGGGGTTCCAGTCCTGAGGGACACCAAGAGAGACGTCAGAAATCAAGACACACACAAGTCAAAAACTCATCAAAGCAAACAATTCAAGTTGTGGAGCTGGTATTTTTATCTGCAGAATAGTGTAAATAAAAAGTAAATAGTGAACAAAATACAACAGTGGGAATGTTCACCCTTAAATGGGCACATATCCCAAATATCTTTTGGGAAAATGAATTTAGTAATATTTTCCAGTGCACCCAGTTTAAAGCTTCTTCCAACTATAACAACATTTATTTTCCTATCTCCCCAAATACATTTTCTTTACATTTGAATGTAATATTTTTTTTGAAAACATTATATAAACTGCTAATTCACTACATTTTTAATGTAAAGTAGAATACATTTGTCATACTTTACACCTTTATATTATACATTATCTAAAACGTTTAGAAAAACATATTCTTCTAAAACAAAATCCTCCCAAAATGCAATAATTAAGAATGATGAGCATATTTTTATTATACTGGCATGAAGTACTAAGCCTGTGAAATGACTGTATCCCCCCAGGATACAGAAACCATATGGTTAATGTAAAAAAGTCTGAATCTCTAACAGCAACATTCTTGCCTTGAACTCAGCGTGGTTTGTGAGTCGAGGCAGCGTGAGGAGCAGGCACAGTTTGCTGTAGTCATCTTTTGAGGGACAGAACTCCTCGAGGGCGTGGAGGCACTTCACTGCTTCCTGCATCGTGAACTCCAACTGAAAAAAATAAATAAATAAACATCACAGATGACTTTTAAATGTCAATGAGATTTCTTGTGCTTAACAATTCACATAGAAAAAAGACTTCTTTTTTTTTTAATTCAGAAAATTTTTGCCTGCACCATCCTCAATCATCAAACCCACATCACAACAAGCAATACACAACCCGAGGCACAGTATTGCTAGTGAGCCGCTGCACCAATAAACAAATGTCCGCACATGCCTGACGAAATCTGAGCTAATCCAGTTACCAGGGCACGACAGCACTGGCACAGTGTGACAGCAGAGCCACAGCGAGCCTCGTTATAGATGAAGAAAGAGAGGGGTCTCTGCATGCATGATCATATGATATAACACAGGTCAAATGTGTTCATTATATAAATTTTTACAGTTGTCCCTCATCCTTGTTTTTAAGAGTTCTTGTGGCCTCTGCAAGATTTTATTACAAGGTGGCCACCAACATTAAAATTAATATTTTACCATACGTTGACAATTCTGCAGCACATCAAGAAATTATTCAAAAGTTAAGATATAATATGATTTCAACTGCGCTGTCTGTAATTCTTGAATTCTGACATCATCAAACAAGAAAGACCAAGAAGTCCTCATTTTGTTTAAAATGACTTCTCTGTGTCTGTTCAGTCAAGAGGTTTTGGATTAGGACACATCATAACTCAGCTATGATCACAGACTGTATGTAGAAATGGACGGGTCTAGGTAGGTAGGTAGGTCTTTATTGTCCCATACAGGGAAATTTGTTTTCACAGCCTTACATGACAGGTCTCGACATCACCACAAGACAATAAACAATTTCAAGAGACAGAGAGTACAAAAACAACAACAAAAAAAAAAAACAACAACAACATTTAACATAGTGCATCAAGTGAGTCAGCGGGGTCTATCGAATTTGGTGCAAAGTGCAAAAAAGTGCAATACCCCCAACGGCCACTAGATGCTGCCTCCAAAAAAAAAATCAACTCTTCTGATTAGTGATCTGATGATTCATCTGAAAATCATTTCATCATTATGCAGATATTAGGCTTGAAAAAGAGAAACATTTAGGGGTGTGGTCAGATTGAGCAACAAGTCTCCATGGAGACCAGTCTCACACACATTGGGCAGCATCCCCAGATTCAGGGGTCAAACCCACCTCCTCCCTTCATATCCAAATATGGTCACTCCAAACAACCAACATGGTTCAAATCCCAAACTGCTGACTTCAAAATGTGAGTCCACAAACTATCAGGTGACATCACGTTAGCTTTGTCCTCTCTATATTCAGTCTATGGTTATAACCCAGAAAATACCATCTAAGATTACCACTCACCTATAATGAATGAGTTACTGCAGCTCTTAATGTTACTGATACTACTGCTGGTGCATGTGATGGACTACTGAGTGAAGCTGCTGACTGCACCCTTTTGCTGGCAGACATGATGGGATGGGGGACAACAAACAATGACACGGTCCAGATCCAAGTCCTTGACAGCAGTGTGACCAATAACCAAGTGACTCCTTGCATGTAAATGCAGCCACTGCTAAGCACACATATAACCTGCTCGGATTATAGACAGAAAGATACGAGCTCTGTTCAGGTATTTAAACACAGTTTGTTTCTCTTTTTTATCTGAGAGACATTTTGTTTACTGCCATGACAACCAGTGACAGTCAGCGGGAAGACAAAGCAACACTGTTACAAAATCTGTTCATTAGGCTGGAAATCCAAGGCTGCGGCGTAGTGAAGGCAGGGTTGGTGGACATAAATGATACTGATCACACGTACTATATCTCCTTCAGCATTCTCACTTACATGCTGTGGCTCGTCCTCTGCAGACATGGCGTTATTCACACACAGAGCCTCCAGAAACTTCTGCTTCAGGATGATGTAACGGAACCTGAGGACAACATCCAGTGATCTCGTTTATGAAATTTCAGCTACAAAGACTTTAAATAACTGTAATGACCTGAAAATATAAACGGACTGAATGACATGACTTTAAATCTACTGAAAGTGAACTCACCTTTTTCTGTCAAACTTGTCCATGCACTCCAAAGGCTGGATGAACTGCAGGACCTCATCCCACTGACCATCAAGGACCAGTTGCCTGGAACAAAAAAATGATAATTGTGTCCTCATATTTAACTGGACAGGCTGAATATTATGCTCTGACAAAGTGTACCATCACAGGATGAGCCAGCTTATTAATGAGCACTTCACACTAGAAGGTACAAATATTGAAATGTATTTAACACTGAGGCTGAGTGGACCTGCAGATGACACACTGTTGGCTGACTTTCAAAGGAGCACTCACATCCAGTGCAGGGGTGCAGTGTTACACTATGTACACTATCAGAATAACCCAAGACTGGAGAAGTTCCCCGATAGCTCTGCTTCATAGTAAACAACTTTCTGAAGCTTCAACATGAGACATCTGTGTCCAGACAGTACGACGTGTGGTTGTTGGTGCTGGCTTTATTTACCTGAGGAAGAGCATGTCGTCTGAGTAGAGGCCATTGATGACGCCGCTCTCCTTTTCCAGAGCCAGCATGCTGATGTGCAGCTTCCTAGAGTTGAGGAAATCCAGGATCACCTTGATGATCTCCACCTCCTTCACATTTATGGTTTCTTCCGCTGTCATGGTGACGACGGGCTGTGGGTAAGAAGAACGATAAAGCTAAACACAAAGGATTAAAAAGCAACTGTTTCTAGATCCTATAATAAAACACTGTCGTTGTCTGTGACCAAATCCTGTCTGAACTGCTGGAGGAGAATAAGACGATGAAGATCCCAAGCAGGGTTCAATAATTAAACATTATATGTCCCTTGATATCTTGCTGCAATCCTCTGCTGTAAAAACAATAATTCCAAGCAAGCTGTTATCAAAAAATAAAACCTGTTTGCAAATTTTTTGTTTTACGCATAAACATCTGGTCAAATATAATCTTCAAGCATCTATATGTGAATGTTTATTGAAGCCTCGTTTTTCAGGATTAAAAACGAAACAGCTCAATAAACCAAGCTGTACAGTTTTTCACCATGGTCAACTAATAAACCTGAAACTTTTTCAGTGAGCTGGTCTCTCTAAATGAATTTAGACTTTTATTCCTCATCTTATTGCAGATTCCATGACTGACTTTTAATAACTCAGCCTGATTGATACTGCCAAGTATTGCTCTATCTTGGAAGCCACATGTTTTCAAATGTCCGTAACACGCTTAGGAGCATGCATGTACTTATTCAAAACTGTTCATTTGTATGTGGATTTTTTTTACTGTGTTATTGTTTGAGCTGCTGCCTGTCTTGGCCCAGAGAGATTTTAAAAGGAATAGTAAACACAACCCACATACATACAGAGGTTGACAGCTGTAATATTAAGAGCCCATAAGAAAAAAATGGATTCATATTTGACCATCTATGAAAATATTACGAATGCCATGGTACAGTCTCTCACCATCTGTAGCTTCCACATACTGAACCCATGTGATGCCAGAGAATCAATCAGAAAAATAAGGGGACTTTCTGATTGGTTGACATGCTCTGACATCATATGGGCTCATTTAAAACCTTCATCACCATAAATTGGTCCATGATGGAGCAATCCTGACTTGTGGAGATAATATCTTAGTTGTAAGAGCTCTTTTTTTTTCAAGCACTCCCATGGTGTTAGTTTATGTCATAATCTATCTTCCAAACTTCATTTTGACCATGGGACCTTTTAATTTCTGATTTAATAAAGGTTAAATAAATATAATTAAAATAACCCCAAAGGGAAATGACAGTTTTCCAGCTGTTTACATACAAGACAAACGCAAACTACCTACAGAAGTAGGAAAAATACAATAAAATAGAATACTAATAATCACGAAATAAAAATAAAAATCAGATCTGAATTTATTAAAATACTCCTGTTTTTCTTGTACAGCAAGGACAGTGTTTGATCACGTCCAACTTACATACGTAGTGATGACAGAGCTGTAGGTCAGCTGTCACACAGGGATCTGCTGTATGTTAGTTGGCCTGAGAGGATGCACACTCCCTCCACATGTTTACAGAGGACATAACAACAATATTTCATTTCATGGTCGTGACAGCAGCCAGCAGCCTCTGATGTATCTATATTAACCCGGTTCACACAGGAGCGGCTGTAAAACGATCAGAGAAAGCTCAGTCACACACATACACACACACTGCAGTCCTGCTACAGCTAGCAACAGAGATGTTAGCTAATAACACTGGCTCCAATCCACAAGTCAAACAGTATAAGAGGCTTAGGCTGCTCGTTAGCTTTATATAGTTGCTGAATTGAACTGGATTACAGCGCAACCATCAAACGGCTGGTTACTGTTAGAGCTAGCTAATTTAAAGCTAGCAGAGGCCGAGGGGAGAGAGGCATCATCCGCTAGTTAGCCTCCTGCCAGCCGGGCGGGGTGCGGGGTGTGCGTGGTTTGCACTGACAGCCTCCACACCCGCAACACTAACATGACATTAATGCTCACCTGGTTCTAAAAACACATGGGATGAGTCCACCGCGGTGTGTCCGTGCTGTGTGTGACAGACGCTGTCCTCATACGCGGTACCGCTCGGTATTGTCAGCGTCCCTCCTCCTCTCTGTCTCGGTGTGTCCCCCTCCCGCTGGATGTCTCTCTCCGCTGCGGTCTGTCTGTCTCTGCCCAGCCCTGCTGCTGCCTGCAGGGGCACCGCCTCCATACATCCATACATCCACCCCCCAGACACACTAACTTCACACAATGTGCACCACTGGATCACACAAACAATGGTTTCTCTGAGGCATGTTCTCATGTGTTGGCATCTGTGTGTGTGATTTTTCTACGCCTGTTTTTAACGACACACAATTTCACTTTTAAAATTTACACCATGTCCCTTCAATGTGAAAAAAATAACAACAACAATTCAGAATTTATATAAACTGGATAGATTATGGCTGTAGAGTAATCAACCAGAATGCATTCAGTGTAATGAAAAAACTTTATTATGATTATGATGATGATGATGATGATGATGATTATATTTTATAACTATTCTTTCTGTTTTTCTTTCCTATTCTATCTGATCTTATCTCAATATTACCCAAGGAACAAATGATTAAATTCAGGGCAATGATCAGTGCCGTACAAATAAAGTTTATCATTATAAAATCAAAGGCTGAGAACCTGTCCAAAGAAGAGATAGATAGATAGATAGATAGATAGATAGATACTTTATTCATCTTCAAGACGTTGGATACCAAAATGTGGAAAGACAGGGCATATTACTGAGTTGAATTTGCATGAAGTTATTTCTTGGTAAAAACATCCAATCATTTTTTTAGTGTGTAGTGTTTCATCACAAGAGGGCGACAGTGTTCAGCATCAGTCCAGCAGGATTATGCCTTGATGGAGGTTTGTACTCTCTGGGTGCTTTCTCAGTGTAGATTGTTTCACTAGCTTTGTTGGTTTCAAGGAAATCAGAACATATTGTCAATGTATGTCCACACTTGTTGGATGGGTCCCATTCTGTCTTTGGAGTCTGTCACCTAGAACAGTAACATAGAAGCTGAACACATAGATTTACATAAACTAATTGTTTTTTTGTCCTTTGTTGTTTTTCAGAGAGCACTAAATCGAAATCTCTGATTTCTCCTGTGACAATGTGAAGTCAGGAAGTACATTAAGTATTTTAACATGTATCCTACAATAGATATTCATAAAAGATGGTTTCAAACCACAATTAAAACTAAATCTAATGGTTGCTGAAATTGGAGAAAGCAGCAACTTGTGAAATTGTCAAAAACACAACAGTAAATAATATTGGACTTGATTCTTTCCTTTGCATGAAGTTTCTGCAGCATGTAAGGATTCAATGCTGAACTATTCAAATGGCAAACACAAAATCTGTTTCAGGTATTTTGTCTTTCTTCCTGCCTAATTTCCTGTATTTAAGTCTCGCTATTCACAACATTTGTTATGTCCATCCATCTGTCTTGGAAGATGTGTCCCTCCTCCGTTGCCCTCTCTGGTCTCAAATGAATGATTTTTGATATTAAACAAAACAAATAAAGTTGACTTGATAATATTTTCTGGGGTAATGTAGATTTCATGCGTTGCATTGTTTTCAAACAAATAGTTCAGTACTATCTTATGCAGAGACAACAGGGTGGGTTGGTAATGTTACTCTAAAAAGGAGTTCTAAATACTATATACAGTGTTCATTGCAGTGACTATCTATCTATGATTAAATAAAAAGAGACAACGTGAGTACTGTTGATAGCTGGCATTTTAATAAAGCTCAAAGAAAAAGAAAAACAACAAAAATCCATGAACAGTTGAGCATATTTTGTTAATTGAAAAGAAAAATGAATTCCGAGTCGGAAAAAAAAATACTATGATTTTTCTCAGTATACTTTACTGGAGTTCATACAATACCACAAACATAAAGCCCAGGTAAGACTTCACAAACCTCGCCGCCTCAGCTGCACCTCGCACTCAACACACTTCCTTAAACAACTGCGCTGTTTCTTTAGTACACACTTCCAACAGGTAAATGTTGTTACAAAAAATACTTCTATATGCCAAAATATATCTGTACAGTGTCAACACATACTGAAGAAACACATGATAAAAAAAAAAAAGTAACAGTAACGTAAAAGTAACAAGCATGACAGTCCTGAAATGGTAACATCTTTGTTTGGACTTGACAACAGTGAACAGGGTCTTGAAGTGCTATCATAGGTGAATTCATTTTATTTACAATTGTGGACTAATTGTGGGGAAATCAGGATCTAATAGTTAAGACGATATCCACATTAAAGTGACGTTTTATGTATTTGTTAGTTCACACTGCAACATGGTCAATGGTGTTTAATTAAATTACTCTTAAATTGCACAGACTGATGACACAGTGTGGGATTTCCATCTAATCTACTACTCATGATAGTCTTATCAGTGATACTGTTGAGTGATCACACTTTTTGCATCTTTAGCACAATAAAAGGCCCCAAACGACGACATACTGATACACGTACGTGATAAATTATAAAAGCTACTCAAAAGCTACTACAAGCTGACTTTTGAATTGAACTGCCATTATATACAAACTAATTTAACTTATATACGCATAGTATATTATGTTTCTCTGGATAAAATCTAAGACGCTTTTTTAAAATATCTTCAAAGCATTATCAAAATGAAATAAATTAAAAGTCTATTGCAGGTGCTTTCCAGAATTGTTCGATGGACCTCCGTATGCTCAATCAACAATCTCATCATTTCACACTTTTGGAAAGAAATTGCAATCACCAACTGAGGTATTTTCCTCACTCTTCTTGGCACTTCACTATACACACACATACACAAATTTGAACTGCCTGTAAGTTTCTTCAGTCACATGTAAAAAAAGAAAAAAGAAAAACAAACACATGCCTGTATAGCAGCAGAAACTCTCATCAAAAGTGCTGCCTCTGATCACAGACAGGCCACAGAGGGGGCATAATCTGATCCCAGACCTGTGTGTACACAAAACAAACAGACTTTTTGAAGAGGCGCTGACATGACACAAACACTGACAGCGCATCCACATGACACGAAACAAGCATAAGGCCACACATGATCAACTTAGAGAAACCAAACTGCTCCTGTCAGAGGCGTGACATTCAGTGCTTCAGTGGTTCAACTAGGTAAGGCATTGGTTCGCCTGTTATTTTTCTTCTCTTTTTTTTGGCACATGAGAACATCGAAACACATGCTGACAAGTACACGCTTCATTGAAGTAGTCCAGAGTGTCACAGCCAGCTCTGTATTTGTGACAACATCAGTGAGGCCCCACTAGTGTTCTACATTCCAGTTGTGATTTTTACCGTGTGTCCCTTAAATGAAAAAAGTAAAATCCACAAATTCATCTGTGTCCGTTCCAATGAAGCATGTCCAAATGTTGCTCGACCATCTGGCACTACTTAGGGTGCTTTTTGGGCGTCCCCTGCTTCTTGGTCTGCCACAGATGGCTGGCGATGGTTATGGCGTCCACACTGGCGGACATGGTTTTGGCTGGGATCTGGCTGAACTGCTTCCTATCTGAGTTGTACTTGTACAGGGCCTCGATCATCTTGGTCGTGATGCTCCTGGGGCCGATGCCGGCCAGTTTGGTGATCTCCTCGGTCTCGGGGCAGTAGGCGTAAACGGATCTGAACTGGCATCCGGCGTCACGGAACAACACCAAGAAGTTATTGGCTTCGGATTTCTCCATTTCCTGCGGGAAAAAACATTTTTTAGATTAGATTCCTAAGAGTCGCTCCTCATGACACATTTCTAAGAAAATTCTTAAAATTGTGACATTTTTAAAGAATTTTCCCTTAAAGTTAAGACTAGATCTTTGAAAAGATAAAAGGTATTCACAAACCACCTTAGCCCTTAAGAGAGCTCCTGTGGTGAAAACTGTCAGAAGCAGCGAGGAGGACTTTTAAGAGGGTTAGGAGGAAGAGGCAAGAGAAACATTCTCCAAACACTGAATGACAGTGAGTTAATTAAATGCTATAGATTGGATCGTGTAGAAATCTTGCTTGCGGTAGATCTCATTAGAGATTCACTCAGTTCTCCAACCCATCACCTCAAAGCAATATCACCGGAAATGAAAATTAACACAACATTAAAGTATTCAGCAAATAGATTATGTGCTAAGTTACCACCAGGGTAAATAAACAAAATAATAAACTGAGTTGTCAAACAGTTTGAAGGATACCTTTTAAAATATGGATGACATATTTATGTTAATTAAATCAAATCAGGTGAAAACATTAGGTCTGCTTTATGGTCCATTCTATACCTGTTTACACAAAAATACATTTTTATTTATCGTTTGGGATCAACCAATCACATCTTTTAAAAGAATGAGTCCTACCTACCAACGGAGTCAACCACGCCTCCTCACTAAGCTAATACACCCTGTCCATTCCCTGCTAAGAGCCCTCTGAGAGTGCTCCTAAATCACTCATTAGGAGCTCTCTTTATAGATATGACTCTAGTGCAGTATGTTTTCCAAGTTCATAAGATACATATTTAACTACACATAGACTCAAAACATACATCAAGTATCTTGTTCTTCTGCCCTTCATTGACTTTGCCAGCCAGGCAGCAGTGAGCCAGGGCGTTCTGGATGATGTGCTTGTTGGACTTGGCGCTGGGCTCCTTGTACAGTTTGGGTCCTGTGAGGAGAAAACACAGGCACGAGACTTCAAAACCAAAATGTTCCTTTATACACGGTGGCCATACAAGGTTCTGTGTATCTTGTGTACCTGTGTACTCAGTGTTGGAGGGCGTGGAGGAGGTGGTGGAATCATTTTCCCAATCCTTCTCTCCATTACGACTCCCGGCCGAAGGACAGGAAGAAAACCCCTCTGCTGAGTCCGGCCTGGAGACGATCACAACACAAACCAACAAATGACGCACAGAAAAGGAAGACGAACACCAGCATGTAGGAGGTATTACCACATAAACCAAGACATACAGACATGCACACACACACGCAGAGATGTGGTAGAAACAAGGTCAGACAGTGTGACACGATTCTCCAAAGCCTGCCTGTTGTCTTGCATTACATCATACTGTAACAGTCCGATAAAGCTGTGCAGCGAGGGTCAGAAACAAGGCATGTTCAGCCAAGCAAAGCAAAGTCTTAGCGCTGTCTTTATGGATACTGCGAGGGATGAGCTGGAGTACTTATGAAGGAAACAGCAAACACACTGGGTGAGGCACAGAGCAGCCAGCAGAGAGAGGACAGCAAACAACAGCCTGAGAGCAGTACTGAGGAAGAAGAGGTGGAAACAGCTCAGCCATGATGGAGTTTTTTTTACCTTCTGTCTACTTGTATGAGTTTGTTTATACTGACAGAATTAAATGAAGGCTAAACCACTGACATGAAGCTACATATGTCTGCACAGAGCCACATCTACAGTCGCCTCACATGGCGCTTCTTCTCGTCGCAGCGTTACTAACCTTCCCTTTCTTTCTTTGGGAGAGCTTAAATAAAAAGGGATGTGGGCAGAAGCTAGTTTGTTGCCTCTGGGGGATGCATGCAAAGTAGAGGAGAAGGGAGAGAGGGATAAAGAGAGAATCAAGATGTAGACTGCAGACCTCACAGGGAATTATGTTTCCATGAAGGTCAGTATAAAAAAACTTCAGTTGAACAAACACAAACTAACGACTAAACTGTATTTAAAATTGAGAGGTGTTATTCTTTGTTTTTTAAGACAGCATCATTTAGATATTTGTTTTTGAGTGTTGGTCTTACCTGTTGTTCTTCCTGTTATCCGCCTGGTCTCTGTCGTTGTCTGCCAGATTAAGAGACGCTAAAGAAACACTGGACACCGAGAAGCCTCGAGGACGCACCCCTGCAGCACACAGCATGGGTCAGTGTGTGTGTCAAAGTGGCTGTGTTAGTTTGTGATGTGCGTGTTGCTCACCTGTCACTCTCACGGGAGGAGTGGACGACTCCATGACGTCCCTGTGAATGGACTTGGGCCGTGGCTTTTTCTTCAGGCTCCCAGATCGAGGCTTGATGACGCTGTTCATGTCCTCCATCAGTTTGAGCTGCTTCCTCCTCAAATATTCATTCTTGATGTATTCCCTTCTCGCCTTCTCCTCGTCCTTCTTCTGCTGCTCCTCCTCTGCTTTCAACCTGGAGGAGGACGCCGAGGTTCACAGCATGAGCGCACACTCAGGGTGAAAACACGAAACATTCACAGACACAAAGCAGAAAACAGAGACGCACCGTGCAGCTTCCCGCTTTTGCTCCTGGTCCAGTTCCTGTTGTTGCTTCTTCTCCTGAGCCTCCTTCTCCCTCCGCAGCCTCTTCTCCAGCAGAGCTGCTTTCTTTGCCGCCATGTCTTCTTCCCCCTTCACATCATCCTGGTGTTTGATGGACAAAAACACACAAATACATACTCAGGTTACATGCAAGTTGAGCTGGTTGCCATTACGGAGAAACTAAAGGGACATGAATTAAAAATAAATTTGATAGAGAAAAAAAAATGGGCCGGTATCTAGTGCGCACCAGATAACTATCTCGTGTGGAGGAGATAGTTTCACATGCGCACGAGATAATTATCTGCTGCGCACAAGATAGCATTTCTGGTATACAGAAGAGTATGCATAATTTGTTCAAATCTTCAGTTTATGAATTAACTTGAAAATTACTTAACACCGCCATCCACAGGTGTTATGCCTCTTTAAAGTGGACCGGGAAATTTAGCCTCTTCTGTAAACTGGAAATGATAACTCATGCACACTAGATAGTTATCTGGTGCGCACCATAGACATATACACTAGACACCTCACCGACTGGATGGAACATACGTCAGTGTGTCCGCCATCTTACGAGGGTCATTTGTGGAGACTTCAGCATTGATGCTGCATCACTGTTCTGTGTGGGGTTGTACAAACAGGCAAAATAACGACAACCGACTGTGTGGAATTACCTTCCACGGGTAGGAAAATATGTTTTTGTTGTTGTTGTTGTGTTTAATAATTTATTTATTTTTAAAATTTTTTATTTGTTTTTATTTTAATGAACTAAAAATGAATGCAATGATTCTCCACAGTCACGTAAATGTATATTTTCATGGTTTTATTCAGAAAACACATTGCTGTCACATTGACTTGTATAGGTTGACAGGGCAGACTTGACCCTCACAATATGGCGGCCACTCTGACGTATTGAAGCGGTGGGTGGACACGTGTATATGTCTATGGGTCTGACAGTTGAACCTGAGGATTCTGCCCAATGTGCATGAGACTCGAGATCAGGTCTGGTCTCATTGAAAACTGAGTATAAGACAATTTTTGAATTAAGTCAACTGGAGTCAGAGTTTTTTGGAACCAGCACCTAGTGACCAGCACTGGTATTGCACTTCACTTTTGAGACACATTGGTTGCACCTTTCTACATTCAGTGGTTCATATTTTATATATTTTACACACTCATATGTTTTCTCTTTTTCATATTTTGCAGAGCAGGAGACAGGATCTTACTGGCCGACGACTCCAATGACGACTGGTGGAAGGTCAGTATGAAACCAACCTGCTGCACCGCTCATAATGACACCAATTTGTTATGCGAGCCTAATTAACTCTTGCAACTCGTGCAAATTTGTAGATTTTTTTTTCCCCCCACAAAAAATGGCCTCAAAAGAAATGATTTTGCACATTACAAGGAGTGTGCTGTAAATCATAGGAGCGAGGAAACAGGCCAACAGGCTCTGGACACAAATGCATGACAGATAAATTAGGGAGACAAAAGGGCTGAAACGTGGCTGCGCAGCGGCAGCCTGTTGCCACCAGACCATGAAGAAACTCATCAGGCATTTTAACAGTGTTGCTCTCTGCAGGCTGTAGATAAACAGAGACATCTGGCCTGTTTGGGTTTTGAACAACAGATACCAAGTCAGGAGACAAACATTAGCACCTGATGTAACACCCACATACAATGTTCTTCCTCTTTACAGATGCACCAGGTATTCTCTGTAGGAGTTTGATGTAGAGTAGCACTTTTTCCTTTTCTTTCTTCAAGACTCTGATCAAATCATTTATGAAATCGCTGTGGGTTTGTCCATGTGTCAGCTGTTTTCATGAACTCTTTGTCGCAGGGGGTGATCGAGGACAGGATCGGTTTCTTCCCGGCGTCCTTTGCTCATCAGCTGCGTGCCGGGGACCAAGTGTTCAGGTGTAACAGGACGTTCATCGGCTGCAAGGAACAAGGCCAGATCACCCTGAAGGAGGGACAGGTACTGCACGATCCTGCAAACATTTGTTCCAATTTAAAGGGACTGAGTGAAACCTTTGTCTCCTGAATCTGTCCCGCTGCATTTTTATTGGATGTTAGTGTCTGTGCCTTCTGCTGACAGTTCTTCTTTGTGGATTTCTGGGGTATCATTACCCTCTGACCACCTTTACTAGTTGTTTGCACCTCATATTGCTGCTGTAACAAAACAATTTCCCTAATGTGGGATTAATAACATCTTCTCTCCAACAAAAAGATGGACACTGTATCAAATGCATTATTTATATACATGTAAAAATAGCAACTTTTTCAAAATTCAAGATATTTATTCCACATTGGCCTCACTTTTGAGAACCGGTTGCTTAGTCTATTTCTAGATATGGTCTATGATTGAAATCTTTTATTTTCCAGCCACAGCTGCTTATAAAATGTTGAAGCTTCATGCTGCTGCTGATGGCAGTGCTCGCTCTCTGTTAATGTTGGTGGAGATTTTTGAATCATGTAGAGCCTGAACTGAGACATGTTTGTATGGGTGTAGTAGTTTTGTAGTCAAGACCAACCCAGACCAAGACATTATCAAGACTTGAGAGTATTGAGACCAAGACATTTGGAGGTGGAGATCAGGAAGAAAAATCACAACAAAACACAACCAAATGTCCAGTATTTTTTTAAATTAAGTTTTCTGTTACATAAATGCAACAGCAACAAAAACTAGTTTTCCTAGCGTCTCCAGTCGTCTTCATCCACTCTCTGTGTACAGGGGGCATGTCTGTCCAGGTGTCACAAAGACCAAAAAAACCCAAGTCGAAAATGCCGAAAACACTGTAGTCAGTATGCCAGGCCTGTATGTGGCGCTGTAACGCTGCCACAGAAACACACCAAAACAAGGAAGAAGACACGGAGCATGCACATTAAACTTGTACAAGGTAAAACCAACACCCACAACAACAACAACACACACTTGTTGCTCACGGTAGTTGTGTAGTTTCAGAAGATTTTTGCTGTAAAAGTCAAAACAAGCCCAGTCGCTGCTGCAGCACTAACGCGACGCTGTGTTCCGCCATTTTTACTGTTGTTGTCGGGGTTGCGCAGGCGAGTTAAGGGTCAGAGGCGGGGCTACAGCGGCAGGGTTTCAGGAGAATGCCTATTCGCCGTCCACACGGAGATGCAACGGGTGGCGTCATCAGACTTTCCCACTCTGGGACCCGGTTTCAAAAAGTATCGATTTCGGCTGCCAAATCTCTGTCTCCGTGTGGACGCAAAATGATTATGATTTTCATATTTTGAAAAATATAGAGTGACGGAAAAAGAGATAGACCCTATAGCGCAGTGGTGAAAATGATCATCTCCATTCAGTGGATACGCTCACCAAGTTTTAGCTTTGAAATATGTACGGCTGAATTTTTAATGAATTTTTATTTTTTGGAGGGTCACGTTTTTTTTTTTTTTTGCCATAAGCCCAGTCCACTTCAACATATTTTGACCAGACTTGGTAAATGGACTCAGTAGTCAACCTAGTTTGTGATTCCCTAGTTTCTTGTTGATATACCTTGTGGAATTTGAGAAAAAACTTCTTCAATTTGTAGCGCCCCCTAGTGAGTGATCAATGCATTTTTTGCTCAAGTCGTTTTGTGTGGAGTGAAAGACTGAGGTGTCAAATTATTTGCGAATCTGACAAAAAATGTCAAAGATATGACATCTTTATTAATTTGACTGCTAGCTATACAACATTTATCGTAACATAACTCGCACATTTTAAGGAATAGAAAAATTATTTTAATAACTTTTTCCTCCCCGATGGGTACTTTCTCCATGCCAGTTTTCGTGTAGATTGGCTATACCATACTTGAGGAGTATAAAATTTGTGTCGGACCATTTGGCGCCATTTTGCGAAAAAACTAATGAGGGGGAAATGGGCGTGGCCTAGCCGCCCAGATTCAGGAGGATTGCTCGAATGCGTTGATGTAAGGTTTTTGGGGGTTAGTGGCCTCGGATGGTCATTATAAAGCTAAACGCCTTTTTTTTGCTATAGCGCCACCTAATGGCGCAGGTCCATGAATTTTTGCGTCAGAGGTCCTTGCGGCAAACTAGACCAGGCTGGCTAGTTTTCATGCAACAGCCTGTTATGTGCTAGGCTGCAGTATGAGTTTTACGTAAGGAAGAAAAAGAATAACTTGACTTGCAAGCAGGTATGAACGGGGTCCAAGCCCCCCTCGCCCGTCATGCCGGC
>OOFC01015805.1:22511-41259 GCA_900323345.1 Pseudochromis fuscus | reverse complement strand
TTCTCCTAAAAGAGAGATAAGGCCAAAACAGCAATGAGAGAAGCAGAGCAGTGTGGAGGGAGGGCAGGAGGCGAGAGGAGGGAAATGAGGAGCTGTGAAGTGAGGACGATGAAGATGCAAAAAGAGAAAGCACAACAAAAATCCAAAATGTAAACTAATGATGTTAATTGATGTAACAAGTGGAGGAGAGGCAAATGAGTGTTTTTTTTTGTGATGGGTGGATGGGGAGGTTGCAGGAAGCACAAGAGGGGGAAATGAGCTGAGGACCCAAAAAGTGTGAGGAAGAGTAAAGAGCTGAGAAGGGAGAAAGAGTGAAGAGCTGAAGTTAACGACTTTGCAGATTTCATTATAGAGATAGTTAACCCTGTTGACACTGAAGGAGGGCGCTATCCTCTCAGGAGGAGTCCGGTCCTTCCACCTCCACGCACAGAGACAGATGAGATCATTACAGCTATCAGCACCACTGCCATCCACAATTAGCACATCTCCTTTTCTTTCCCCACTCCTCTGCACCCCATCTCCCCTTCGCTCACACTGTCTTCCCCCCTGCTCTCCCTCTTTCCTCCCCCCTCTCACCTCATGACACTTCTTTGGCCTTGATTTGGAAGCAATTTGACTAAATAAAAAGCCACATGCAGCAAACTGCTTTCAGCTTTAGCCGGCCTGCTTGCTTGACCTTTCCCAACTCATTTAGAGCCCATTTGCCTTCTCACACTGAAAAAAGACAGGTGGAAAGGCTTTGTTGAAAATGCAAATGACTCTGCAAAGTTAGCAGCACACAACTCGCCAATCCATCATCCCACCCGCACATAAAAACACATGCACAATACGCACCTGTAAAGCAGACTGGACACTTGAAGGTCCCCCCCATGCCCTCGAAGCTGTGCTCAATCAGGTGGCATTGGAGCTTCGCTGGCGAGTCGAACGACTGACTACAGAGCTTGCACTCATGGTTCAATCCTTCCTCTGTCAAGAAGACAAACAAAAAAAAAACACACAGAGAGCCATAAGAGAACAAGTAAGCAGAGCGTCAATGACCGAGGAGCACATCTCACTCTGTCTGTTTTCACATAAAATTTAAATTCAGCAAATTTGCGTCAAAGTCTCCTGTCTGTGATTTTCATGAGCCAGACAGGAAATAATACAACGTGTGATTTTCTCCCATCAGGCATAAATTGGATGACCAGCCGGGGTCCTAATCACTCAGATGAGGCCTTGCACTTTGAACATGATGGTGAGCGTCATTGTTTGAGTCGACAAATTAAAACAGATTTGATGGAAATCGAAAATGGAGGAGGAGGAAAAACAAAATAAATCGAGAAGAGTCAAACATCACCATTTCAATCAGTATAGGGCTTATAAATAATACTTCAAAGGCACAAAATGATTGAAAAAGAGTTTCTCGGACCTTACTTTAAGGTCTCATCACTTCCTACCTGCACCTGCCCTTCACAACATGCTCACATGCAACAAGACAGATCATAGTTCCTCTGCTTGGTATTAGGATTTCACACGTCCTGTCTCAACATTACCTCAGCCGCGGCCACCGATGGCTAAAATAAATGTCATGACTGTAGACTTGCACACTTATTTGCAGCACAACAATCTGCTGAGTCAGACTTCTAGAGCGCTGCCCATCTCCAGTGCGTCAATAAAAGGCCTATAGACTCTGCCACGGGGCCAGACTAGTGCTTTATCAAACTCCTGCCAAGCCTGACATTAGGCCTGCTATAGCAAGGGGGGGTGATGGGGGGGTGATGGGGGGGTACCTCAGGGACTCATCTAGGGTTTATCCCCAGGTCTCTACAGCCCAGTGCCCACTGCATAGGCCCTGGGTGCGAGGAGCATATATATACAATCCACCTAACCAGCTGTGCACAGCTCCAGTCCTGAAGCATCCAAGTGTTAATTGAAGATGGTTTTGGCAAATCTGACAAAACAGGTACGCTGAAAACCTGTGCTGTACAAGAAAGTCGAGAGCGATTTGCATTTATCACTAAAAGTTTAGCTAAAGCTCACATTTTATTTGAGGTTAGATAACATCGCGTTCGATCGCTTTGTAATACTTGATAGTTTTTAGTCATCAAATTTTCCTCTGTGGACTAAATGGTGGTCATAACGAATCCTAAATTCCTACTGTGGATAAAAAAAGAGTTCTTGCAGTTTAAATTTAACTGAATCTGGGGGTATAAAAATATGCAACGATCTCAGCTCTGCCACATATGGATTGATATTGAGTAATGGTGACAACTCAAAGATTCCTGATACTGCAGAAAATGAAATGAATGGAAACATCAGCAGTGACAAAACAAACAGTGTGGAGTGTATACATGTTTACAGCACATTATGCCACTTTTTTCTTCATCTTATCTCAATTACATAAACATATGGCATGATGTGTAACATAAGAAGGTGTCTGCTGCAAAAAAAAACAACAACCCTTAACTCAGCACAAGCTCACAGACGACGTCCCTGCATGTCTGTCTTGCAAAAAGGTAAAAGCGGATCAAAGCAGCTCGTCGTGGTTTGAAGGGGAAAGAGTCGATGTTGTGTTCTGTAATCATGCATTTGACAGATGAGATACTCTGTAGCCTACATGTGCATCTGAGTGTAGCAGCAGGCATCAGTGAAAGAGGGGGAGGAAGGTGGCACGAGCGCATCCATGCAGTCGTGCAAGAGGATCACTGTCCTCTTTGATCACCATTCAGTTTGCTTATCTGTGTAAGGGTGTACACTAAGGTCAGGCTTGCTGCAGCATTCACAGATCCGCTCCTCTGCCATATGTGCAGCCCTCATTTGACCCCAGTGCACAATGCTGTCCCTTTGGAGACCTGGCCTGCTTCATTATGCAGATAACTCTGCACCTGCCTGACTGACCTTGCGTGCGTGCATGTGTGTGTTTATGTCTGTGAGCAGGTGCATCAGGGGAAAATGGCAAAGATATACAAATTGAGAATAGTTTAAAGAATAAGGTTTTATTCAATGTATTTCCCATTGGCAACAGTCCACTTCTCAGTACTATGCATTATTGTAACAAACTTTCATCAGGCTTGTGCTGCACAGATATTTTATTTGGATAAAATCATTATATTTTTATGTGATTTGTAGACACCAATGAACGTGCTTGATTTAGAATATAGATCAAACTGTAGATGACAACCCCAGCAGTGCCAGGTAACACATAAACAAACAGAAAGATTAAAAAATATGGGTTTAAATACAGAAAAACAGGTTTGGGTGTGAGTCTATTGTGAGTGAATTGTGCTCTATTAGCCCGTGTAATGCAGCCTGTTTAGGGCTGGGTTTGTATTCAGCAGTGGGTTGAATCAGGCTGGCAGCCTGTTTCTTAGTGAGAGCCAAGGGAGGAAGTCAGCCTGCTCGCCCCTATAGCTGCCTCATTGGGCTGAGGTCACTTCCTGTTGCTCCCCCAGTCCTTCTCCAGGGCTGTCCAATCAGCACGGCCCTGTGCGAGCCCCCACCCCTCTCTATGCACCGAGCAGACTCTGGATATAGTTACAGGGCCACAGGGGACTGTCAGCTCTCTCCCTCTCCATCCTCATCTCTCTCTTTCTCCCTCCTCCCACTCTCTGTTACCAAGTCTCTCGAGTGTTCTCCACTGCCACCACCCTGTCCCTCCGCACTCCTAAGAAAATCCTTTAGATGAGAACTGCTCCTGTGTCTGCTCCCTCTAAGCATCCCTGACACCAGCAAAGTAAGCCCATCTGCATATCCACAGGGCCTCGCGTTCCTGTGGCTCATGGTTTATGTATTTCACAGCTCCTTAAAACACAAACGCCTAATATCTCTCCCATGTGGAGGACAGGGGAGGAAGAGGGAGAGAGGGGGAAAAAAAAAAAAAAACTACTCTCAAAAAGAATGGTCTTTATTTCTCCGTGCTGTTTACTTTTTTATCCGGGCTGAAGTTCATGTGCCGTTGAAGGTTGTTTGGGACGCTGGGGCTTGCAGGTCTGGCTTGCATAGTTTAGTGAACTCTTTATGTAACGACGACACATCTGCAGCATATTGAATTTCTGTAACTTTAAGACAGCGCTATCAGTGCGAATTTGATAGATGTTTCATTTCGCTTAAGACCGCAGCCACCAAGTGACAGTGAGTGAAAGACTGAAACTAAAGTAACTAAAGGCAGTCTAACTTCCTGATAATAGTGTGTAATTAAGTATAACGCAGGGCATTGCTTAATTAAAAACTCTCCCTCAGCTTATTCCTTCCCAACGCCACCGCTCCCTCCACCACCACTGCCCCATACTCTATTTAAACAATCCTGCTGAGGAGCCGTTTGAATTGGAGGGGAATTCACACTCACTTTTAGCATTTGGCATTGGACAAGAAAAATCTGATACTTAGATTTACACTCCTCTCAGGGGCATAGTGAATGGTTCTTTGAAGCTCACTCTTAGTGGGACCCATGTTGCCTGTGTCGCCAAAGTAGATGATATTAAGGACATCAATCAAGGCACTTCTTCGCTGAAAGTAATGAGTAAACAACAGGGAGAACAAATTGAGATTATTTAGTAGTCAGGAATGGCTTGTTTTGGAGACGCCAACGACCACAGCAATCAAAGTCCATCCAGTTGAACTAACAGGTCAACGCAATGTTGACTTCCTGAGCTGCCAAACCGTGCCATAAAAAGCTGAAATACCTGCTTGGCAAGATCTTGTTTATGAGTAAATTTCACCTTTAAGCAAGAGTTTACTTCCTGTTCCACCATCTGTCTCGAGCTATTCAGTCTGATGTTGGAGTTATATGTTAATAAACCGAGATTTGGTTTTCAGTGGACTTGCTGCTGTATATACAACCCACTGCGGGATTGTGGATGGTAGCAGAGTAGACAGCTTCAGGCCTGTAAACAGTAGGTGGGTTTACTTCTCTCTTCTCTCCGCGGGAACTATCCATTAACAGATAATGGGGGGAAAATCAGAGTGATTAAGGCCCAGGGAATTATGGGTGAATACAAATTGACTCCACCTCCGTGTGGTGTGCTCTCTTGAGGTAGATGCACTGCTCATAAGGAACAAACTCATTTCAGTAGTACTACAAGGCCCATTAAGGCCCGGAGAATGCAGTTGATAGGGGTAAGAAGGTGGTAGGTGGGAGCGCAAAGGGATGGACTCCCCCTGGACCAAAGCTGATTGGAGAACTGGCGCCTGGGGGGAACATTACTAATGTCTGTTTCCTGCCTCCACAGTTTGAGATGGACTGAGTGAGTCAAGTGCAAAATGTTGAAAATGAAGTACAAGATTTAACCTTGGTGAAACGGTGAACACCCCCCCACCCCACTACACAAACAATGATGGAAATGTGGTTGAGTGATAGCTAATAAAATCAAAGATGTTATGAAAGGAAAAGCTTCACTCCTGCAAAGTGGGCATGAAAAAGACTGCGAGACAAAAGTGAAAAGAGTAAGAAAAGCTAAGTGAGGTACCAAAGCCCTCGTGTCAGGGTCCCAACATCGAAGCACGCCTGATGCTGCTTTTCAACCTCCAGAGGGAAAAAGAGGGGTGAGGTGAGACTGTTGGCTGCGACATGTCAGTGGCGGTGACGCCCTCGCACAGCAAGAGCAAAGGATTCTGGGGGAACATGACTCTGAGAGAATGTCAGCTCTGATGCATGGCAGCTCGTTGGAGGTGCTAATCAGAGCAGGGCTGGGCTCCTGCTAGGATCAGCCACTCTGCGCCTACATTAACCGCTTCACAGCTCCCCTGGCTACCGGGCCAGAGGTAGAAACACCAAACTGACAGGTTTTTGTGTCGAGATAAACATGCGTAACGCTTGAATGGACGTTACAAAAGGTTTAGCCGACTAGAACACCTTTTGGATTTCACAAAACATAGGGGACAAAAACATAAGGACACTTCTCCTTCTCCATAAACACACCGAGCAGACATTTCTACCCGAGTTATTTGCCAAGAGTCCCTGTGAATGTGTTTAGCTATTTTTCCTGCGTAGAAGAAAAAAAGAAAGCGAAGACAATAGTCGTCAATGGAGCATTAATATTAAACACATACGAGAAAAAAAAACACTCTTATTCTGCATCCTTATTATGAAGTTTTCTATCAGAAGACCTGAGGCCAAATATGTAAATGATAGGTTCACACAAGATGTATCACTTCCTACACAAAGCCTTATGTTTATGAAGACCCTCCGCGCTTTGTGTTTCTCAATGCACGGCAATCCTATACAATCCTTTATGACTCAGCTGAGATAGGAAAACACCAGAAGAAGAAAATTTTACTTGTAGATTCTCATATTGCTCTATACATCTCATTCCATAGTATTTATTGATCTTGTATTGACGCAAGTATGTTTTCATTGCAGATTTCCACAGCGTCTGTGCAAGATTTGACCAAAAACTGAAAACAGCCAAGAGGATACCTTTCAGAATTTGTGAGAAAATTTTGATTTTTAGATTTAAAACTATGCTGAATGTTTCACCCTTCAGTCCGCCAAAGGGAAACTAGCTGGTAAAACCAGATGAAGCTTTGTGCTTCAGCGGGATCTCTTTGAAGAATAGTCTGCCATTTTGTGTTTCTGCATTACCTGCTATTCTTACAGCTAAAACCCACAATGGCTAAAACTCGGTCAAATGAACAGTGCGTAGGTCACAGAGGCAGAGGAGGAGAAAAAAGTGAAGGGAGAAATCCACAACAACAAAGGCAAGAGGCGAATACTTGTTAACGAATGATATGTAGGCGCTGCAGCTGCAGGCAGGTATGAAGGTCCACTGGGGACAAACAGTGCAGGCTGCAGAGATGGATTGCATGGAGTGCTGGACCCCCTGCAGCCACACAAACACCATTCTGCACTGAAATGCTCTAATTTACTCTATACATGCCTATTCTAAACTGCTGGGCTTTTTCTTGTTAGAAGGAAATAAAGGTCAAGTGACTATGCCCTGACTTTCCAAGACTCCTGCACTCAATGAAAGTTGCTGTGTAAAGTGTGCGGGGGGGGAAAAAAATAAAAAATTACAAACAAGCAAAGAAACAGTAAAGACAAACTTTGTGGCAACTAGGAGAGAAAAGAAATGAGGTGTGAATATAGACCAGACTCTCTTTCAGGTCTCAAAAGAGTAAGTGGCCTGAATGTAAAAAGTTAATTACGGGCACATGCCCGGCTTTTTTTGCTAGCCTCACTGTGGCATTGTCAGGCTGAGGTATGTGGCTCTTTGGGGTTTGTGGTCCACACAAAGGAGCAGGGAAGGAGAGCGTTGAAGAGAGGCCCCTTGGCTGGGCTCACGGCATGGAACACTGTACAATTAGCCAGCCCCTGCGTTCTGCCGGCTTATAATTATCAGTGCTTGCCTTAATTGACTCCCTTAGCCTGCTGCAGAGGGACCCCCCCCTCGTACCCCTTTCCCCCCTGCTCGATGCAGGCCGCCAAGCGCCACGCCAGGCTCTCCAAAGTCATTTAGAAAAGCGCTCATATTTTCGACACAAAAAAAGGGGGAACATTTGGTGAGAGAGAATTCATCATCAGGTGTCTAGAGGTTTTCCTTAATAGAAAAGCTGAGTCCCACTGAGTGCGCTCCGTGTAGCGGCCAGCCACGCATGCTCAGGACCAGCAAGCCGCCATTCGCAGCGGGCCACAAGACATTAACATAATTTTATATAACACAGGCACCCGCACTGGAAATTTAATACATCTCAGCAAATACGAGACAGCCGTTTTGCATAATTTTTTTTCCTCATTCTCCACCTTGCTTACTCTCTCCCTTCTAGCTCTATCTGTCCCCGTTCCACGTCTCGCTCCCGTCTCGTCTTCGGGCTGCCTTCCTCTCTCTCCTGCTGCCACTCTCCTTTGCCCCCACCCCCATGCACAACCACCCCTCTTTCCTCACCCCATGGTGCTGCTCTCACTAGGAGAGGGGAAGTTCATTACCTCAGCTAAATCAGAATTAGTCCCTTCATTTTGACGGGGCGAACTTCATTAGAAAGGCCCTTCCTTAATCCAGCAGGGAGAACTGATGAATCTACATGGGGGCAATAATTTGCTTCACACAGCACATTCAGCCACTTCCTCCACACTGTCTCCCCCTTACTTTTCGCCGTCTTTCTGGCTTTATGTACTTATGGTTACATTTTTATTAGATCTCCAACAAAAAAACCTGAGAAAGGAAAACACCTGCATATAATTAACTAATGGCAGCAGAGATGGTGTAAGGAGTGAGTTATGCTGTTAGGAATGTCCCGTCCCCCCAACGGACTTCAGGGTCTCTGGAGCAGCCGAGCTGACTTGGCTGACACTCAAACACAGTCTGAGTGAACAGCAGGCTGTGTCTGTGGGTCCGGGGTACCTATATGATTTTATAAACCATCTGACATAAGACAGAAGACCCGAAGGATACATAATTTTCTAATATGAAAGTAGTCTCCTTTGTTTGTTGGTTTTCCTTTTTCTATACGTAAACACAGTTTTTTATGGATCTCTAAAGAGGCAGAGTTTCAGCGGTTAGTCCACATCCTTACAACAAACTAGAGAGTGAAGAGATGTGAATCAGGACAGACAGCCCCTGACTGCCATACCACAGCGCCTGGTGTCAAACAGATGTGCAACTTGGCAGCTATGCTTCTCAGAAAACAGAGAGCCCATGGATTCCAGGGTGGTGTTGAGTCGTGTTGCCCTCCCCGCTTTCACCACTCCCCCCTCCCGTTCCCCAACAGTCCCAACTCCCCCACACTGTGCCCCTGCAGTCGCCCTCCCTCATCACCTCCACACAGGGGTCCCCTGACTGGTAATCTCGTCCCTCGAATGTGAAATCTCCGACAGAGATGCCCCGCGCTTTTACCCCCCGCCTCCACGGCTGATGGGTAAATTGGAATGGCGCACCCTGCTGGCGCGGAGAGCTCTGAACAGACAGCAGCACACACATGCTGAGGCACCCCTCGCACGCTCTGTCTAATATAGTGGACATGCACACTCTCTCCAAGCTGCAATATCCATGCACAGACACACGTCCTCGCACAGATGTGCACCGGGGAACGGACACGCGCAGTCGCACACTCACAAAGGCTTCAGGTAAATCGCACACAAAGCCTCGTAAACATACACACATACAGATGCAGTGCTCCATGCATGATGCGCTCGCTCTCATCTGCATAAAGATTGAATATATGATAAATAAACAGCTACTAAGAACTGAGTCAATATATGTTCAAATTTACATGTGCATCATCTGAAATGGCTCAGCTTGGGTCCTTTTACCGCCACTGCACCTGACTCCTGTTGCCATGGTTTTTATTATGTGTACAATGTAGGACAGAACACACATAACAGATAAACAGTGTAAACTGCAGAGTAAATGCACGCATTGCTCGGCCCCCCGTGTGTACGATAAGCACTGCCAACTTTTTCAATAAGCATACTGTAAAACATTTAAAAATACTAAGAGAGCAGAGGTTATTATTATTATTATTTTTTTTAACGCGGCCAGGCATCAGTGTAGGATTTCCCAGAGGGCTGGTTTAGCTGTCCGAGGCTTCCACTCCATCTATCTGTCTATTTTTTTTCTCCTCGATGCTCTGAAGCATGCGTGAATGGTTGAGTCCACCCTCAAATCGCAGGGACATCCTAAATAGTCAATGGGACCTGAAGGGGCTAAAGATCACTGCAGCAGAAGCCACAGAGGCCTTCCTGTCAAAGGCAGTGCTTTCAGGGGGCCAGGGGTGAGGGGAAGCCAGAGGGAGAGAGCCGGAGACATGACATACATTTCATTACACTTAAACCAACTGTGGGTTCAACTCAGAGCCCTGGATTTCCAATGGCGTCTCAAAGGATGGAGTAAGTGGAGGTGTAAGAGAATGGTTTTTACAAAGAACACAATGGATAGGTGGACAAAGGCAGGCAGCTGGACTAATTGCTTGGGGGCTTGTAGGAATATTTTTCTAAGTACTTCTGTTTAAAGCTCAATTTAGCGGCGTACGTCACTCTGGTGAAAATTAAATGTCCTAAATGTAAATCTCCAGCTACAATTAAACAAGATATTTTAGATTTCACAACTTGAATGTATTGGTATTCGTCATATTGCTTTTGTTATTAACGCTACATGGCATCAAACGTAGCTCTTCTCCTCGCCTCCACCCTCTGTTTAATTTCTGCCCATAAACACAACCTTTGATGGATCTGAGATGAGAGCGGAGGAAACAGTACTTATTCCAGACATGCCGAGAGTGGTCTTTTCGGCGAGAGCTCTTCTGGCCTTGTAGAGAGACTACTTGTCCATTAAGGCTGTCAGAGGATGCTCTCAGAAACGAGAGGCCATATCTCTGGAGAGGACTGCAGGGAGCATGCTCAGATGGGGGCTGAGGTTAAAGGAGAGCGAGCTGGATGGGTGCAGTGTAATGGCCAATTCAACGCAAGGTTAAGGGAAGCTGCAACCTGACGCCGCCTCGGATGCACAGTCGCTCGCCACGCTGCGATGCAAAGAGACACGTCTCGTGGTAACTGCTACGTTATGGAAAATATAATTTACAACCTAACCTACTTTTGCTTTACAAAGAAACGTCTATTTAAAATTCCTTGGAGTATTATTAAAATGGCTATAGAATTACAAAACACTATTATTATTGCTCGCTTGGGGGGAGCCCCCGCTCATTAAGCTCCTAAGATGTCGTGGGTTTTGATTATTCTATCAGCTTCATTCTCTTATTATAGTGACAAACTCCTGCTATTTTGTTGCCAATCTCCTTCCAGCTGTCACATCGTTTGAAAGATCACAAAACCCTTCAAACACACTTGTGATATGTCTTCAGATTCACCAGACATTGCTTGATTCCCCCATTGAATTTGCAGGATTAACTTGAGGAAGAAACGTCTCATATTTCTTAACTGGTTGCTACGTCTGACATCAGAGTGTATGAGATTTGAGCATACTGGTATTGTCCAGGGGAGGGAACCCTCACTCTAACCGTCAGCGCTTCACCAAGTGGGACAGAGATGATTAAAACACACCATGGCTGTGACTGACAGACTCCCCACTGCTTCCAGAAGATGACATGTCTCCAAGTCACACAGAAAAGCAACTCCTCTAATTTTAACTCTGACTATAACACCGACCCCCTCTGTCAAAACCCACAAAAAACAGCCATGCTGAGATTCTTAACCACAATAAAAGTGATAACAACTAAACAGAGAAATAAGTTTAAAAACAACAATGGGGAGGGAGGAGACAAAAGGGCTGAGAAGGCGCCATTTCCCTCCGGTGCACACAAACAGCAGGAACCTGTGAGCTTGTGACAACACCTTCAAACATTTCTGTTACTTTCACAGAAATATCTGATGCTGATGCTCCAATGTGATGCTTCTGCAGCAGTCTTGTCCCAGCGCACATTCGACTTGGCAAGCTCTTGGTTACCAAAAGAGAAAAAAAACACTCCTAACTGACTGTGTTTGACATTTGTCATGACAGGAATACAGTGAGAGGAGGAAAGAAAAGAGGAGTGAGAGGTGGGAGGGGAGGAGAAAAATGGAGGAGTGGCACAGGGTGATCGATGTGTGAAATTGTACGTGTGAAAAAAATAATTCGGCGTTCTCCGGGTTTGCTGCAATTCTCATTTTTTTTCATGATGAGGAGGACAGAGGGGGGGTTTCCTGTTATTGTCACGTTGTGTAGAGAGCTCAGGGTCGCGTACTAAATGATTCACAGAAAACTGAATCTTTTACATTGGCGTCAGCAATTCAGCCAGGCGCCCTTGTGGGGGAATTCTTTTTGTGTGTTTTTATTGAAGTCTGCATTGAGCGCACCCAAAAGCTCTGACAGGGGGCCCCCGAGGGCGCTTGTCTTCACCTCCAAATCATAAGATGGAGAGACGAAGCTCCCTCTATGCTGTAAATTATACCCCTCAACACCCCCTCTTGCACACAGACTTGCAACCCTGCCCTCCCCACCCAAAAAATAAAACAGAGGCAGAGAAGAAAAGCCTTCAGTAATACAGTCCCAGCGGAGGCCTTTGCGATCGCTCTGCGCTGCTGGAACAGCTGACAGGCTCGATGCGGCGGGTCCATTCCCTGCGGTCTGTCAGAGTTGGTGCTACAGCATGACGGTTAGTACTTCTTCTCCGGGGATGTGCCTCCTTTGCCTGCTCCTACGTGCCCCTCACATGACAGACTCCTGCACTGACCCATGGAGGCTCGGCGGCGTCGCCCCAATTACTGCTGTGGGTAGGTAGGACTCTAGGTTACGTGCCCCCTTAAGTCTCTTTACCTCTCCGGTGCTCCCAGGTGAGCGGGCGACCCATCTGAGGCTCTTGGCACTTTCAGAGTTGCAGGGGGGTTTGGAGGGGGAAGGGGCAGAAGTGGGGGTGTTACAAGAGGGCTGGTGGTAATTTGATCAGTGGGCACAGCTGCATAAACAGGAGTATCGAGGAATTTCTGTCTGCTTGATGGAATTGACTTTGCATGAATGGCCCCTCTTTTCCCCCCAAAATGGGCCATTTTCCACATGTCTCAATGAATATGACAACCTCTCCAGCAATATGAGCGCAACGGCAAAAACTAGCTCAGGGTAGCTTGTGTCTTTTCTCGAGCTGTGAAATTCTCCCTCTCTGGCTGTCTTTGCTAAAGACCTCATCCAAGTCCTGCTGCCTGACCTGTCAAAAGCAAACCCCATCCGCTCTAAAATGCCCAAACAAAATAAACCAACAACCGCTGGCAGGGTCAGAGGGCAGCTGCTCTGGGTGCCTGGACTCTGGCGAGCCCTCTGATTGGTGGAAAGGGCAGTGAGTAAAAGGGAATCTTTTCAAAGTGAAATCTCCAGCTGATGGCTTAGAGCTCCACACCCCACAGTTTGTTTCTCTTGCTGCTGTCAGGAGTTTTGCCTGAGCCATTTGGAAGGATTAGAAAAAGTGGGGGAAGAAAAAAAAAAACTCAACTGGGCAGATCGTGTGTACGGTAGGGTCTGAGTGATGGCTCCAGGACCCCTTGGAGAGTGATAAACCTTTGACCTTGACAGCCCCCTGTGGTGACCCCTGACCTCTGGCTTTGTGCCACAGACTCAGTAAGACAGGTGCAGGCAGGAGAGTGACCACACCCCCACTGTCTCGGCCAAAATCTGGCTCGTCTGACCTACACTACCTGTCCTGATGATGTGGACTCTGATATGCAAGGAAGTAGAGACAACAGCCACTCAGTAGTGTTATAAATAAGCATGCGGAGATTAGATTGTGACAATATTGCAGTGAAAATGCATTTACTCAACCCATACTGCAAAAATCTACATCAATCAATAGATTATCAGACGCCATTAAAGAGAACAGAGAGAGATGGGAAGAAGCTCAGACGGTGACACAGACGCTCTAAATCACAGCCGAGAAGGGCAGTCAGTTTACAAATGGAAAAGTGCCATTTTTAAAAGGGCACTTTGTACGATTATTTAAAAAATACAAGTGTGGATTTTCTAAAAGTGGAGGTGTGCGGTGAGTACAGGAACAACGTCACACGGTTTTTCTGCTCCACAGCGGGCACTAGCTCCAAGGTCGTGCCAGTCCGCGCCAGTCTTTCTGCAGATCCATTTCCTCTCCCTAGGCACTTCCCTCATGTTGTTGGCCCAGTGATTCAGTGCCTTGCATTAAGAGCAATTCACCTGCCTCCGGCGTCCCAGCGGCACAGGTCCCCTGGGGAAACCAGGTGGAGCATAAAAAAGTTCCACATATGGTAAAGTCAAGCTGCTCGGAGGCTGCCGAGTGTCTGCTGTGGGGATAGAGGCTCCTAAAAGGCCCAGCTGGTACTTGGAAAAGGGCTTCTGCATTACTACACCTCAGTGTCTGTTTGGGCTCCCCTTTGGAAAGTGTTGGCCGGCGCACATGACCAGCCATTTTAGATTTCTCCCTCTACCCCGCCTCATCCCTCGCTCCCTCCCGTCTTCCAACTGGTTCTGTATCCAATTGAACATTTGGTCCTCCACTGCTGGTTAATCAAATTCCTCCATCTGGCCCCCCTATCCCTGTGGAACACAAAAGGTGCAGCCTGAGCCCGGGTCCAAGTGCATATTGGGAGGGAGGAGGGGGATGGAGACAGGGACTGCCTACCTAACTTACACAGCCCAGTCAACTAGATCAGGTAGAGAGCACAAGGCCAGGCCTGATCGTTTTGGGCAAACAGGAACAGCTTGGGACTAAGTATCAGAGCCCTGCTGTTCATCTAGAGCTCAGGGACAGCAGTGGGTTCATATGACAGTAGGAGGGTTTTATGAGCTAATACCTCCACATACACTGTAGAATACAGAATAGAGTGGAGCCTAAGTACTACTGGCTACAACAGAAGGCAAGCACTGTCCCGATGTCATTCAGTCTCCATGGCAGTAGAGGGCGCTGCACTTGAAAAACACGAACAAAGAAAAAAGAAAGAAATGGGAAACAAAGATGTGAAAAACTGCAAATTTGCTTGTTGTCTTCTTACACTGCTTCCTTGAGTTCAAAGTGTCAGTAACTAAGCAGCGCCTAAGCCTTTACTCTGATCAAAAAGAGCTATCTTAAGATATCACACAAAGCCAGCAGTGATCTTTTAATCCCCTGGAGAGACTGTGCAGCCTTCACAAAATATCGCCTTAACTACATATTTATTAGAAGAGACCTTTCAAAAAGCCGTCCTGCCTCACAAAGTTAAACAGGTTTCAAAGTGCAGTCACTTTCACAAAATGCTTCCCTTACTGCTTTGACATATCCAGCTGATAGTGACTGCTCTTTGCTCTGATTCAGCGGGAGAACCCGAGGTGAGGTAAAGACGGGGACATGAATTAAGTCGCAGATACAGAAACACATGGCATCTCAAGTGCTAGCTCTACCCCTCCATAATATCTATTGTATGATTTCTATTCATGTCCAACCATCCTTTCCCCTGCCAGGTGGCAAAACATGTGTCAATAATTAAACTGCTTTTACATAACAGGATACAGGAACACAATGCAATTTGCTCCCCATATTTCATTGGGCCTTTATGAAAGCACATGAGAGAGTGTAATTAATCAAACCACTGGAATATGTGAACGGCAATTTCCACTTAATGGCACTTACAGGGATTGGGTCCCTTAAGCACCACGTTCTGTCTACCAAACGAGCAGGCTTCATTTTCATCTTCATAGTTCAGACAATAAAACCTGGTGTGGATGTTAAACAACACCCATTTGACATTATGAAGTCTGAAAACAACATCGGATTGGGTCCACACAGCCTGGACTTGTGCTTTTGGACGCACCGCAATTGTCATGCGCTTAACTCGAATCGAGTGTGAAATTGATGCAGCTACGCCTCTGTGACTGTCACGCTCGCATTTTGGAAATTAATATTATTTAGTAGTGTGTGATGGATTATAATGTGAGGACGATCTGGCAAAACAGAAAGATCATGAACTCGTCTATAGGGCACATTCTATACATTTAATTCTATGTGGGCACAGGGACGCTTACGTGCAGCAGACCAACCAATCACAGCACACTATGCGCAGTGCACAGTGGGATCTCCTGTCTTTCCATTTGGTTGTATAGCTGTAAGCTCATGGCGGAAAGAGAAAGTGAGCCGCAGTTGGTCCTGAAAAAAAAACCTCCACGTCCATAGTGTGGACTTGGTTTGGCTTTTCCGCGGATGACAAGGCGCAAACCGAAGTGATTTGCAAAATTTGCAGAGACTCGGTTCATACGTCGGATGGCAACATGACGAAGCTATTTAATCACCAAACCAAACGGAGACCAGACACACTGCAGCCAGAGGCAGCTGCTAACCTCAAGCTTAACCTTTTAAACCCCAAGGTTCCCCAGTTGAGGGACCCGAGTCATTTAATAAGGGCACTCCATATTTTTAGGGTTTTACATATTTACATACATTTTATATGTTTTAAATATTTAACATTGGGAAAAAATGGTCAAACTTGTTAATTACCAATTACCGTATTTTCCGGACTATAAGCTGCTACTTTTTTCTGACGCTTTGAACTTAAGCACCGGTGTGGCTCATGTATCGGTGGCATGAAGCTTGTTGGCTTTTTACAAGCTAGCAAGCTCTGTCACCTTGGACCCGGTCAGAGTGGATCAATTCAATAGCGGCTTATAGACGGGTGCGCTCAATAGTCCAGAAAATACGGTACTCAAAAAAAAAAATTAAAAAAAAATCATTGTAACAAAAGAATCGTGATCGTGATTTTATTTTTTTAAAAATCATGATATGATGGTTTGCCATATCGCCCACCCCTAATATTATTTTTAATGATCCTGCAATGACCTCAAACCTGAGTGTATGTTCTGTATTCACGTAACCACAGGAGGCTAACCACCTCCCAGCCAGGGACAGGAAGAGGATCATTCACTGCTTTTAGTGGCTTTCTGTGAGAAGACGGCCCTAGTCTAAATGGCACCCATGTCCCTAAAAGTGTTTCCTTCTCCCCCACCTCTCTTTCTCTCGCTCTACCTCTCCAAAGACTCCTCTAAGTGCAGCATCTTGTTTCAGTAATTCAGCCAGGGCAGAGACAGTGGAGAGAGGAAAGTAATCGATTTCTCTCTCATTTGGTTCCTCCTAGACTTGCTGTAAGGCCTCTTAGGGGAGTTCTGGACTATTGGACAGGACAATGTTATGGGAAAGAGTGTCATTGCGTTTAAGGTCATCGTTACACCAAGGTTTCATTTTGAGTGTATTTTTATTGGTGTATGGAACAAGGCAGACAAACAAACAATGCTGCTGCCGCCATTTCCAGGATGGCAGACATCAAGATACGCCCTCCCTGTTCATAACGGCAACACTATTTGAATGATAGAGAGAAATATCATGCGCTACAGCAATATGATCCACTGCAGAGATACACTCAGAAAACTGCTGCTAAGTACCAAGCTTTTAGTAAGGGCCATAGGTATAAACCTTGCGTCTATAAAAAGATCCCGTTGCTAAATAATTTAGAGGAAATGCCTTTACTGTATGATTACTATTTCTGCTTCATGCTTCATTTCATCTTTCTCAAAGAAAAATAAAAAAATGAGAAACGGAAAAAGCCGAGGTGATTTAAAGAGTGCGATATCAGACTTCAATACTTTTTAAGAAATTAAGGAAACAACTTTCTCCCAGGTCAAAATTAAGGTTCAGCAAATCATTACGGTAAAATAGCTGCCTTTAATTTTTTAAATCTAGAATATACGAGAAGTACTTTGGAAACATTGTGGTTACATCCTGATTAATGGTGAGGTGAGTAATTTTATTGTCTTGCACTACATGCCATCTTATGTGCATCTCCAAAAAAATCCCAGGTGTGAAGAGAAGAAAGTATCAACAGTGAGCAGTAGTAATGAAGTCTTCCCTTCATCCTGTTTGCCTCCCTACCTCCTCGCCTCATCAACAGGTCTGTGGCCGGTTCAGCCAGTCTGCATCTCCCCTGCATCTGGGGGTCTTTACGCTTTCTAATCATTCATTCTGCGTTTCAGCCCCGTCTGTTCAATTCTTAATAACAGCCAGTAACTCTCAGGTTGAGCTTCCATTCATTTACATCTGATTGAGATATTCTTGCACAAAACCAATTAAAAATGCAATATAACTACCTGCAGATCTTGGCATGTATTATTTTCAAAATAGAGACCAATCTCGAGTGTCATTAAGAGTGCAGCAGCTGCAATACAAACAAGACAAATCTATCTATTGTTTATTACCTCCTCGGGCTTTTTACCCAGAGGGCAGAATAAGAGAGGGAGGGGCAGAGGTCAGCGTAATTACCATTCGCTCCTTCCTTAGAGTCAGACAGTGCTAAGACATGCATTGGCAAATTCCATGGCAGCATCGTATATCACATTACCATAAAGCCCCAAAGAGCTAACCTTTGTTCAATTCCATTTGATTCTAAGAGAGGAAAACACTGACAGCCTCATCCAGCCTGAGTGTTTCAAGAGTTCAGTTGTTTGTCTTTCAGTCTTGTGACTGCTCTTGCTAAAGATGTACTATTCCAAAAATAAAGCGTCAGGGGACATGGGGGATCACTGAATCATCCTGGGTAGAATATCACATCATCTGGAGAGCTTCAAGGTTCTGTCTCAAACTGTGCCTGAGAAAAAAGGCAGTTTGTCTTCAAAATAATGCACAAGGTTTAGCTCCAAGCCACTCTCCATAGACAGTGCAATTCAATCACTATGCATTTCTGTTGTTCCTCATATTCTGATTAACAATTACATAGATTGATATTTTTTTCTGTGACACTTAATACTTTGCCCCCGGTGTTAAAGTATTCACCTGGAAGCACTTTTCCATTTTGGCTTCTGTTGACAAACAACAAAGCGCTAGCATTTGCAGCATCAGTACACCCTAATATGCCTGTTGACTGAAAATGCGAACACCAGCGCTGACAGAATGTGAAATACTGTTACTGAGCAGAGGAGGCTTAGCGGCAGTGTCTTCAGTCATGCTTAAAGCCAATGGCTTCGGCTCTTTGTAGCAATCTTTAGGCTGCACGGAAGGACAAATGTTGCCATGGAGGATGAAAGAAATGCAAAGATGAGAGACAAGCAATAACCCGACGCACAGAGAGGAACACACAGACGAGAGAAAGGCAGACGACATAAACCAGAGTAATACAAATACAGAAATGGGTAGAGAGGGGAACAGAGGAAAAGAGAGGAAAAACTGAAAGCTAGAAAAGAAAAAGGAAAGAAAGAAAGAAAGAAAGAAAGAAAGAAAGAAAGAAAGAAAGAAAGAAAGAAAGAAAGAAAGAAAGAAGAAAGAAAGAAAGAAAAAAAGAAAGAAAGAAAGAAAGAAAAAGAAAGAAAGAAAG